>JARFOC010003788.1:0-11352 GCA_031763485.1 Osmoderma eremita | reverse complement strand
TGGCAACTTAGTTGCCGAAATGCGTGTTCAGAGTTCTTTACTCAACAAGGTGGTAAGGGGTATTTTTTAACTTAAATGTATATCTATGATCATGCTTTTCCTTCAATTTGCTTTGATAAAATTATTCCCATTGTTTTTACATTCTGGCGTCCTTAGTTGTACCGTGTTCTTGGCATATATGAAATATTGAATAAGGATATTAGAGACAAAGAGAAAGGATTATAGAGAATCGGATGATAAAGATAATAACGGACCCCGTTATTATGATTTCTATTTAGCACAATTTAAGTTTCCGAAACTTCTACCCTCTTTGCCTAAACTCCAAGGTGATGTACAGGAAATTTCAACCAAATAAATTAACCCTAATACCGATGTACTCTATGCATATACGGGTTCTCCCAAGCTGAGTAGGCTATTAAAATATTTTGGGGAAGGAAATATACAAAACTCTTTCAGAGTAAATTATTTTGACGTTTGCATCATTTCCCGTTCTGATTCTAAACGTTATTCTAAGTAGAAGATGTTGAGGTTTCCCTATACCTAACTTTAACCAATTTTGAGGTATCTTCAAACTTATGTAAAAAGTCGTTTTGGTAGCCTTTAGTTTAAAAAATTGTTTTCCCGACACTCTTGAATTTCAAGATTCAAGTTGATTATCATTTGAAAGTATAATCCTCAGGCTTTCAAATCATACCTTAATTATCCCCCAAAAATTTACAGTCTCGTCGCGATATGATGTCGAATCTCATTATGTTTAACTGCCCGAAATGGAACACTCTGTATATCTTTACATCATGTACACAAAATCAAATTCTGCAGATATTAGCATGAGGTTTCTCTATACTTTCGTTTTCCTGTTATTAATAATTATGTATTTTAATGGCATATTTTCCTGGGCTTAATCCAATTCTTTTGCCAACTTCCAGTCAACCGGAACATTGAAAACTGCATGGCAGTACACAACTTTCTACAATCATTTGTGTGAAGACAAAAAAAAATTGTTACAATTCGTATCATCGTTTGCTTAATGAAAATCACTAAAAAGCATTTTTCGACTAAAACTTCAAATGAATTAATGACATAATTTCTCACTACCACCTTCTTTTCTCTCTATTCTTGCACGGGCTCTCTCTTTAAGTTTCGCCGAAAGTGAGAATGGGAGAAACCCCTGCGGCAAAGATCTATGCGTCAAATGTAACAGTCAAAAGTTTCCGCAAAAGTTTCCGGGTCCCGCGGTCAACCTTGAAACAAACAAGCAATTAAGTTGTGTACGAAATTGAATTTGCTGTTCTTTGGTCCGACAAGTTATTTCCACTTGTCTTTATTACCTTAGCGGAAGTTCGCCCTATTACAAAAAAGGGAAAAATCTAATTAATCGCCGGTATAGCGACTAGTAAACGAGAAAAGCTTAACTCCGGACGAACCGAACGCGATAGAAATGATAAAGTTTTATTATTCAGTTATCGTCAAGGTGTAAGTGCGTTGTCAGTTGGGTTCCTTACCATATTATATAAAATTATCTTCAGCACGGATAAAATTATAAACAAAAATATATACAATCCAACGATCGCAAGTTTTTGATTTACAAAATTGGTCACCATCATTTTTGCGTTGAATTTTTGACACGATACGAAGCTAAACATAACTATTTTCTTGTACTGCTAATATTCATAATGCAAAGCAAATAACAAAAGGATTCGAAACATTTTGGGTTAACTGTATTAAAGATTTTAAAGATTGAAACATATATAGAAACTACCAACATATCAAGATTCGTTAAAATGAACACCTTTCGAAAATACTTCTCTGGAAAAAGCTAAACTGGAACCGATGACTAAGTATAAGGTTTAAAGACTCACCTCAAGCTCTTTTGGTTGTTTTTATCGAATAAGAAGTCAGGACATTGCCAGCACGAATTAAATACGGCGATAATTTTTCTGACGATTCACAAATAATTTCCGAGTTTTTTTCTGATTTCTTTATCTCTGATTTCGAGTCAAATCAGTCACCTAATTCTATTGAGATTGACAACAACAACAATACTGTCTTTACAATTTATTATGTTACTCCTAATCAGATACTTGCTACTCTTAATGCCCTTGATTCTTGAAAAGGGCGTGGTGCCTGTGGTATGCCTGCAATATTTCTAAACAAATACGCTGCAAATTTGACAGAATCGTTATGCCTATTTTTTAATAAGGCTCTGAGCTGTGGGCGCTACCCTGGGGTGTGGAAGAATGCTCAGGTTATACCTGTTCACAAGAGAGGGGATAAATCTGAAGTTACAAACTACAGACCTATTTCACTTTTAGATTAGTTTGGGAAAGTATTTGAATGTGTTATTTCCCAAAAACTTTTTTTCTTATGTAAGAATTTTTTGCCAGAGCATCAACATGGTTTCTATTCCAAAATATCAATTCTAACGAATCTAATACCGTTTATTCAGGATGTTCAGTTGATGCTGGATGATAGGCTATCGGTTTCTGCAGTATAAACTGACCTTTGCAAGGCCTTGGACAAAGTTCATCAACCCTCGTTACTAATTAAACTACATAACTTCGGAGTGCATGGGCAATTGCTGAAACTTATCGGTTCCTACATCACGGATAGGACCCAATATGTTGCCATAGACAACAGCAAATCATCCATTCAAAACTCTACCTCCAGCGTGCCTAAGGGTTTTCACTCGGGCGCCCTTTTATTTACTATATTTCTTTACGATATTGGCAATTGCTTTAAAAGTGTTAAATATAGCCTATGTGCTTGTGATTTGAATCTTTACCATTCAGTGGCCTGATGATTACACTTTAATCGATGATGACTTGTGCAGGTTTTCCGGGTACTGCAGAGTTAACAAACTTAAATTGAATATAACCAAGTATAAACATATACTTTTTTCTCGTCAGTTGTCACCGCTTTACATGGATTTTTCCTTGATGGAATGTTAATCCTTGCGGCTAGAACCGTAAATGATCTGGAGGTAATCTTTGATTCCAGACTATCGTATGCGGATCATATTGACTCAATCACTAAGCGTGCTTGGCGTTGTCTGAGTATCTTGTTTAGAACATCAAAAGATTTCCCTCACCACTCTACAGTTATTACTATTTACAACACCACAGTAAGACCTATCCCTGGGTGTGCATCGACAGTCTGGAATTCTTATTATGTTAGGTTCACTGACTCCCTAGAAAGAATTCAGAAAAAAAATCATCACAGATACAATCACGGTAAAGATTTTACATCATATTAATTAAATACCCTTTTCCATAAATTGAAAATCTTGGAGAATCGGCGCACGTTTATTGACGTCCTTTTCATTCAAAAAATACTAAACAATCTAATAGATTCCCCCGTCTGCGCGAGTTTCATCAATTTCAACATACCCAAGTACTCTACAAGACATAAATTTGATCTATGGGCATACGGGCAATTCAAATTACTGCCTGAATTCTCCACTG
The DNA here is from genome assembly GCA_031763485.1 of Osmoderma eremita. Classification (NCBI taxonomy): domain Eukaryota; kingdom Metazoa; phylum Arthropoda; class Insecta; order Coleoptera; family Scarabaeidae; genus Osmoderma; species Osmoderma eremita. Next base: position 7,891 of record JARFOC010003788.1, on the reverse strand, counting down.
GAGAGGTACATACGCTTCTTCAATATGTACAATTTGCGTTATGACTTGAGATTATTTCCGGAATATTTGTGATAACTGAAACATTACATACGTATTACCTAATTCGTTTATTCTTTGTTTAGTAGTTGTTGTCCAGTGTGTGTTTTTGTACATTACATTTTATGTATTACTTGTAATTAGATGTCGTTCTTTCATAGGGCTTCCTTGGCCTGTTGAATGACCTATATTAGTAAAGTAAGATAGCAAGGACTGTGGGGCAGCCCAATAAACACACTGTTCGGATTACTCCTCCCCCACAAAATATTACTTAATTCGGGACGACACGTGTTTCGGGAATACGTGGATTCCCATTATCAAGTCGGATACCCGTTACATTAGTAAAATAGAAAATAAATAAAATATAGTTTGCAGGTATAAGTTTGGCAATGGATTTCACTTAGCGTGTAGCTAGTATTAATAACAACAACCGATAATCTCTCAACTTTCCATCCTAATGCACAAAAACAACGTTGATCGTTATATCAATTTTGCGACCTTTCGCTCAGGCGTAACAGCTGCGCATACGCCTTCGAATGCTTGTAATCCGGCCACTTAATTTAGACATACATCAGATTGACATTTTAAGCATAATACAAATATACTACTTGAAATTTTAGTATTTGTACTTCGGCAACAATTTTTCCAAAGTTTAAGTTGGTTCCTACACCAATCTAAACCAACGGGAAATGCTTATGTTAAGAGGCTGACTATTTGTGTGTATGTACCTTAGGTCAATTATAAACTTTCTAAGGGATGAGGACTAACAAATTCGGGATACCAAAATATCACATATTAAATAAGGGATACCTTACATATAAAAGACTATAATGGATTATACTCTGTATATTACCTTCGATATAAATTATCATTAAATGTATAATAAAGAATATTTACAAGTAAGCCTTGGGACTAGATTTTTATGTTCACTCTCTACAGCTAACATCAATATATTTAAAAAATGGATGAGTACAGAAGTTCATTTACAAGACGATGTTTGAAGCCGTTCCAATTAAATACGATCGCATTTCTGTTCATATATCTGAATACCAATTTAATAAATTGCATTGTTAAGTATTCTACCAACCACTGTTTGGAAAACTCCTATATACGGTTGACGCAAAATAATGAACGTTAAACGTGACACGACAAATATACAAAGTATAACAAACAAAAGAATTCGGACGGAAATTCTTCCACAAAGGCCCTCTCGGAGCATTCCAAGTTATCACCAGTGATCTAATCATATACGCCAACATCCCAGGCAGCACCGAAACAGACCAATTCTCCAAAGATAATTTTCTTCCCTCTTCAGAAGGAGAGGAAGACAGAACGGTCCTTTGTATCGGAAACGTAAAATCACATTTAAAAATTCATCTTGACGTAAAATTAGAGACAATGGTTTTCCGGCGAAAGAGAAGCTCTCTCGTGAAAACCAATTTGTGTATGTGTCCGACAAAGGAATGATTTGATCAAAGAACCAATTATACAAACAATTACTTACTCAGGCGTTGTGCCTCTGAATACCGGGGGATTGTTTTGACATTTTAAAATGTCTGTGTTTATTTGCGGTGATATCGTGGCACGTTTTGGATTTTACGTGCATTTTACGTTTGGACAATTTGTATATGGTAATTTGTGGTAGCTATTGTATGTAACATTTTAAAAGATAAAATAAAAATTTTAAGCTATTTTCAATATATTTAATATGAATATGAAATTCCTGAATATAGCGATCACCTTTATAAATAATCACATTGTGGCTTACACGATTTTCAAATATCCTTCTGTAGACTTCTCCTTCAAGGTATTGTGAATTAATATTTAAAATATTAAAAGTACTGTATATAGAGATACTATTCATACAGATTCTGGAGTTTGAAAGCCAAGCGTAGGATACACTTATTTTCCTAGCAAATATACTTTTTTTTTGAAATTCGTAGGAGAAGCGACATATTTCTCCTTATTTTTCTGGTGAACAGTGAATTAGAAGCGTCACTCTCTCACTGACTTGATAATATTATTAGGCACACGTGTAATGCAAATAATAACATTGATATTGATAATGATTACTTTTAAGGAAAAGATCAGAATTATTTGACACATGTGGTTTGAAGTATTGTTTGAAGTATTCAATTGATTTCATTTCTTTGGTTGCTTTATTATTGTAATACTATTTATTGTTACTTTACATTTCTTTTTGCTGGGTCACTATTTTCAAATGGCAGAAAGTTGATGTCGCATATAGTAACCCAGACTAGCGCAAAATTAATAGATTTTTCTACTTAAATAGTTGCTCCCGAGAATTAAATTACGAAGCATCTATTATAGGTGTCTGCTATAACACTGAATCAAGTGATTTTTTACTGTGGTTCCTATTACTTAAATTACGTATAATGTCTCTGAAGCGAAAGTTTCGCGTTTGAAACTCTGACCCAGAATGACATTTTTCTGGTGATAGATGACTGCAACAACACATTTAAATATGTTTTAAAAGCTTTAAGATAACCTATAGAATAAAAGAAGATCTATAGTACAACGTACATATTTGTATATGACGCTGGAAATATGCCAAAATAATGGTGGTATCAAGAAGATTTGAAAAGTAAACATTATGAAAAAAAAGGAAAAGCTGAAGCACGCTTCACAATTTAAATACGTGGGAACAATATAATAGAGAAGATGGGTAAATGCAAACAGAACTAGATGTAACGATAAAACCCCATGCAACACTTTTATTGTATTGTATTTTTCTTGGTATTGGGATTCCTACAATAGACCATGACCCTATAAGAGAATTTGTTCGGTTAATTGTATTTTGGCAATTTGGCGTGATGTTTCTGATGTTATGTCAGAAACTTTAGTTCGTGTTTATTGCTCTTGCTTGATATGGTAATTTCTACAATAGACCATAGACGTTTGTTCGGTTAATGGTTTTGGGCACTTTTGATATTTCTCATGTATTTAGTAAAAAAAGACCATCACTAAATATCAAAGTAAGAGTGTATAATGCTGTGTTTGTCTCAATGTTGATAACTGGACAATCTGAACTGTGAACGTTGTACAATCAACAAAGGAAAAGGACTCGAGCAAATGAAATAAGGTCATTAAGAAGAATCCCAGGGGTAAGGTTAATCGATGAGGTGTGAAATATCGAAATAAGAAAAAACCAGGTATGAAATATGTAGAGGAAAAAATAAGTGAAAATACATTGAAGTGGATCGGCTGTATGTGCAGATTGTGAACCACGTGGTTATCTAAAAAAATCCAGAATATGGAAAAACGGGAAACAGACAAATAACGACAAGATATTTGAAAGGAGAACTCGATTGGAGAAAGTACTCGCAACGGATGAACAATTAGATGACAGAGGATACTAATTGGAAGTAAACATAAACAGCGGCAATAGCCAGTAACTGGGATGAGATTATGTTCGTACTAGTGTTGTGGTCGTCGCGCAGATGAGCGCGTATAGTAGTTCATGTACACTACAAATATTGCATACATTGTAAGTACACCTTTCAATCATAGTCGTATGTATATTCGTACGAATATTTGTAGATCGATATCAAACATAAAGAATACCAACAATGTAGTTTCCAAAAGAAATATTTAATTTAACAGATATAATTACTTTTGTTATTTAGTACTAATAAATCATCATGTAATATTAATAAAATAATAATTAAATATTAAAGTAATATAATAATAATTGTTATATAACAAAAGGAAAAGGAATGGGAGAAGAAGGAAAAGAAGAAGGAAAAGAAGGTATCCTACTTCTTCTGCTGGGAGAGAATAAAGATAAAACGAAAAGTAGGATAGGGGAAGAAGAAAGAGGAAAGGAAGAAGAGATAGAATAAGAAAAGAAGGATAGGAAGAAGGAGTTAGGGCAGAACAGGTCAATAGAAGAAGAAAACGAATAAGGAGAAAACTAAACAGATCAAGGATAACAATTTTCACCCAAACAAGAAATTATTTTACAAAAATAATTGCAAATACGTATCTTTTAAATGTATCTATAATTATTTATGCATTAGCTATCCATTGTGTTGTGCGTAATAAACTTAAAAAAATACATGAACATGATAGCTGGTCGTACTCTCGTTGCAAAGTGTACACTTTATCTACGTGTACTCTTCACCCAAAATATTAAATGCGTTCGTGAACGAATGTTTTGTACACTAGCAAATTTACTCTTATGTACAAGTCACGTAACTCTATTGGTACATGAACTACTATATGCGCTCATGTGCGCGACGACTCCAACACTAGTATGTACTATCAGATCCAACCATAATGTCGTGCACCTGCCAGGAGTGTAACTATATCATTACCATGACATTACTTACATAAAACGTGAAGCAGCCAGTTACACTCCTGTCAGACGCATGACATTATGGTTGGAGCAGACAGTACATGGGTATGTCAAATACTTAATGTAATGAAGCTGAGAAACATTAATGTTTGTATGTTACGCAATAAGCCACCGGATAAACGCCCTATTAGGTGCAATAGACACACCCCAGGGCGTACCGGACGGGGATTTGACGCAGTACTACCAAAATTTGTCAGGGAGGTGGATATGTTCGTATAATCAGAAAACAACCGAATGCAGAGTAATACAATAGAGCTCAAAGCGGCAGTGTTAAGGGGCATAAAAGACTTTGCCCTAGAGGAATGTCCGTAAGGACATAATCAATCAATCAAATCTTTAATAATACGAAATATGAGTGCAAATATCCAGTACACAATTTCCATAATGAAATTATTACCCATGAACACGTTAAATGGCTACATATGTATATCGTTAGTCACATCAGACTTCGTGCAACATCGACTGCCCATACGAGTCTCTTTCGCATACGGTGTATACTTACCATTAATTTTTCCCCGTTATGTTTCCGAAAGTAAAAGTATCGCCGAGCATTAACAGGAGGACAGATGATATATTGCCTTCATTTCCACTGTTTCGTAAATGTTACGTTTTGTTCTGCTTTGTTGAGAATTTATATCTTGTTTCCGATGTTTAATTGCTTCTATAAAACCGTTTATAAACGGTCCAGCGTAGACTTACCCAAATAAGTTTTCCTAACCACGACCGACGGTCTTAATACGTACTTGTTTACGGTATTGCAAAGCGGATATATACGGACTTCAGATAAAAGTCAATCCCACGTGATCTATTTTCAATTTGCAATCAATATTAGAAATCGGTAATATTTAACCTCAAATCATTTTGTATGCCAATATCTTTTTATGATAAATGATTATAATTATGTTCTACCAACGTATTTTCACATATGCAACCAACTGGTCCCTGGGTTTGATTGCTATTTGGAGTAAATGTATGCGAAGGTTGAAAAATAATATGTAGCTACTACTAAAAAGTTTATTTGCCAAATGAGTATTTCATTTAAGAAAATAACGATAAAATATTAAATTTCATATGCAGGATCTGTATCAGAGTGTTAAGTTTATTTTGAAAGCATTTGATACGTGAATAGTAGACTAATGTTGAATATGTGGTTTTATTCATGTATCCGAGGATCAGGTAACCCAATTTTGTTTAAAGTTTACGAACTTTTTAGTGGTTTCCTTGTCTATTATGTAGTGGGTCGACATCCAGTGTACGTGCTTGTTATTCATGATTTATTAGGGCATTATTCTGATTTGCTTAAAAGCTAGTAAAATTTTGTACGTGGAAGTCGGCATGTTTTATTAGCTGACTTATTAGTCAATAAGTGCTAAAACCTGAATAGTTTCCTTTAAGCAAAATAATTGTAAAATTACAATTTGGTAACACTATTTAATTTATATTTTTAGTTTGCCCAAGGGACCATAAAATCCTTAATTCACAAAAGTTAAACAAGGGGGTCCTATGCTTATGTGGAGATAACGCATGCCCAGATCATGACTCTTAGAGCGAAAGCGAATTTTATTATAAAGATATGATGGCGTTCTTTTAGTAATAATATTATGATAAAAACACATAGTTTGCAATTGTCTTCTATTTGCGATACTCAACCAGCCCGCTTCCCGAAGTTTATATGAAGTTCTTTAAAATTTTCGTATAATACCATAGATCAAACGCACGCATGCATTCTGAACCCTCTGGATGCGGTGAACTGTCAAAGAGTCAATGGCAGGATAATATAACGGGGTGCAATAATTGAAACGAGAAAGCACAAAATGCTCACACAGCTGCTGCTGAGGTCTCGACTTAAAGACCACCTATGTTTGTAGATTTTCTTTAAGCAGGTATAAGTGCGTCTAATATAATTGATAATCCGAGTCCGATACCGAAAACTATGATCCAAGGAGCGACCCAAACTTACTGCGCTGCTCTATTATTCATTTCGATACTGACTCTGTTAACTAGATTCGCACACGCGAACCTTGGCCCAAACAGCAGCACCAAGGACTTATCCGGTATCAGAAAGTGTTTCTCTGCCATTGATATAGCATTCAGGTCTTCGTTTATTTCTTCCACAGAATGCTTCCAATCATCCGATGCGAAAGATTTACAAACCTGGACATCAACCGCGCACATATGAGCATCACAAAATATCAATCCATCAAACAAAAATGCAGAGTAGATAAAGAATAAAATTGGCCCCAATATTGATCGCTGCTGCATACCCGAGCCCACATGCATCATGATATTATAATCACAAGAAGAACATGATAAACTGGAAACTCCCATGTGTTGATTTGTCACACTCCTGCTAATTGAACCTGAGTAACCAAAGCATTTCCTTAAACAATGCATGCTTTTCTTACGCCAAGTACAACTATTTCTAATAATTAATTGACGAAGGAGATATTTGCTGAAATTCCATTAAATATAAATAAATATAACAAATGGCAAAGGTTTCCAAGTATTTTAACACCACAATTTTGTTTCATCATACTATTGGCTTCATCAGGTGGATGATAATACTCTCACATTCTCAATGTTTGCGGAATTCATTGAATTGAATTAATGAATTTTCTCAGACCGACACCAATTTGATTTAACCATAAACGTACTTCAAACTTCCTGTTTGCAGATCTCGTTACCTCCGACACGTAATGGAAACGTAAAACTCGGTAACACGAGGAAATTCATCGTGGACAAGACAAGCGTAGAGATGTTAGTTTTGTTATATTTAGATGACAAGATTGTGTATGCAGCACGAGGAATACGAGAAACGAGATACTCTTCCCGTTCAGAGGGTGTTTATACAGCAAATTTGTTCGGGCAGTACTTGGACTGACGTTGTCCGGTTCCGGCACAACCGTGAGATTATATTGTTGTAGCGCGGACTATGTAGTTTAGCGCTTCTACGCCAGTTAAACGTTTCCTTCATTCAAGTAGCAACTACGCTAACTGTCGCAGTTTTGCTTGTTTTCCTTCTTTAACCGACTCACTTAGGCGAACGCAATAACTGTGTTGAAATAACCTTGTTCACTTTATTCAATCTATTCTCTGTACAATTTACCTAGTAATTGAAATTGATTATAATTTTGTAAAAGAAAAGAAAGTCCAGTTAAGAAAGAAAATTAATTTATCACATTACTTATGTCAAAGAAAGAAGATTTCTGCCAATAGCCAATAGTACGTTCAAAAAATAAAGTATATAAAAAATATATTAAAAAAAATATATAAATATACTTTTTTTTAATATATTTTTTATATACTTCATTTTTTGAAATCTTCTTTCTTTGATTTATTTAGTCATTCGACGCCGATAAGATCTACGTGCTAACACGGATCTTAGCTGACTGGTAACTTGGTTACCGCTTTTTGGGATTGTTCCATGAATCCGCGGCTGGGCGCTAGATGTCTCTGGTTTTTCCTTAAAGACATGTG
>JARFOC010003768.1:0-36718 GCA_031763485.1 Osmoderma eremita | reverse complement strand
TTGCATTTTATATCATATCGCCTTTATATACAGGTTAGTATAAAAATTGCCATCACTTCCACGAAGGTGTACCGATGTACACGTCTACACATGGTGGAGGTGATGGCATAAACTTTTATCTGTCAATATATATATATATATATTGAAATTTGATGGTTGAACAATTAAAATTTAATTTCTTAAAAAAAGGTCGTCAAAATGAAAACCGCACATCAAATCAAACAAAATTAATGTTCTAAGTTTAATATTCAGTTTATTCTATAAACGTTTGGGGAGAATTAGATTTGAAAAGTTGTGTATTATATAGCAAAATGTTACAAATCAATATCATGGCAGTACATGGTTTCAACATATGGTGTAATTATATTTCTAAGATTACAAACACTGTAAAGACTCCACCATCTGTATACCTAAAGTTTTTTGTTGTTTTAACGCAAATATATAAATTCTTAGAAATACAGATTGCATTCTTAGAATAAGAATATCAAGACAAAAGGTCCAAAGGAGCTTGCATGTTAACATTGTAAGGATATATAATTACGAAATTAGAATAATAGCTTAAAACTAATTAAACAGCTTTATTAAATTAAAAATATATCGAGCGATAAAGCTGAGATCCAATTCGATCAACATAGATACGTATGACCATATACATCTCCAGCATACTGTATATAAAAATGTTTCTGTTCGAATTTCTGCATACAAAGAACACCTATGGAGAAAATTACAAACAAATTTGAATATTGAGGTTAGAAATAACTTCACGTCTCAAATTTATTAACAATATTTATCATAATAGCTCAGAAATATGAGATGTTAAGTAAACAATTGACCGATCTTACGACTTCATACTACGTTTGAATATAATTTTTATTCGTATAATTTTGATGTGTTACATATTGTGAATGTCCTGACCATGCATTTTCGATTTTTACATATTAACTCCGTGACTTCCAAGTATTGCATTTTAAAATCAAATTTAGACATAGGCTATACAGCTAAGATGTAACTGTAAGTGATTTTAAGGAATTGATTTGAACCCTCTATCAATTATGGTTTTGTCCATTTTTCTATTCTAAATTTCACAGGTCTGAAAATGGTTTCAAAGTAACAGAAACCGAAACGTCACGCTACTTAAGGCTTCATTTCTACCATTACAAAAAAAAATAAAACGTTAATACCCAAATTCACGAGTGGTGGTAACAGTTCATCCATATATAAGCACATATAGGTACGACCGTATATCTTACTAACATACTGTATATAAAATTATTCCCGTTTTAATTTCAGTATAAACAAAAACATTAATGGAAAGAAACTATAAATTAATTTGGATATTGGGGTTAGAAACAACTTTCCATCTCAACTTACGAAAGAACTGTCATTAGAAATATTTATCAATCAATAACTAAAAAGATGTATAATTAGGAAATTAAAATAATAGCTTAGAATGCGATGGGGTATTAAGTATATAGCTTTCCAATACGCGCATTAAAGGAAATATCAAACGATAAAACTGACATACAATTGGACCGATACAGGTAGATATGGCCATATATATCGCTAGCTTACTATATGCAAGAGTTCCTGATTTAGTTTCTGTATAAAAAAAAGCATTAATAGAAAAAAATATCTGCTAATTTGGATATTGAAGTTAAGAAATGATAAAATTACATTACGCACGACAACAACCTTACACATCTCAACTTATGAAAGAACTTTAGCAATCTTTATCCCATAAGGAAATAGAATTCTTCTATTTCTGACATGGAAATGGATGTAGAAAGAAAACAAAAATACTTCTTATATTTAATTCTATTTTGCATCTGATATTTATTTCTCCACTGTTGTTGACATAAATACCTAGTGAATCTATTACATACCTGGTATTATGTCACATCCCTTGTATTATATTGTCTGGCTGTTTGAGGACGTGAATGTTTTATTTATTAGGTATTATGTCGAAAAGTACTCTGTGTCGCCTAGATTTTAAAAGACTTGAAGTATTTGAAGTGTCACAACAAAAACTATTATGTTTGCAATGGTGCGTGAACGAGTTCTGGAAAATCATTAAGAAACGAAAGTTTGGATCCGATCGTAATTGGCTAGTTTTAAAATTCGACTTATCTAGGAATTTTGCCGATCTGCTTGTCTATGCGTTTGTGGCGGATATTTTTTTGTACATTGGTGGCGTTTAAAACGAAGGACATTCCTAGAAAAAATTTCAGGTATTCGCGTTATTTATTATGATGTTATAACTTTCGGAAATCGAGGTTGTAAAGAGGAATACCCAAATTAAGATGAGAATTTAGTGGTGTGTAAAAATATCACAAAAATGTTTCATTCAATTGTTTCTTTTCTAATTGCGTCTTAATCGGCCCAAAAACACTAAATCTTTGCTAATTTAACCGAATTTGTAGTATTAATAGTAACAAAATTAGCAATAATTCTAATTCTAATTTTGCTGGCAAATATATAGAATTATAAACCTTAATAGTGTACACACATTCATCTCATCATTAAACGATTGCGTACTGTATTAATCACGTAATTTGTTCAATATCGGCTATCCACATGCCTCCCTCACATACTGTATATGGATTTATCAAATAACTTCCTTTTTAAATATTTACATGAGAGACTAATATAGATAATCACAAAGCGAATTGATTTTCATTTATTTGCACGTGGTACCATATCTAAATGTGTACGTATCAACTTCTAACGACAATAACTAAATTATCACCCATTTATTTGCCTAGATTTAGTATAGGAAATAGTTTGGCGTGTTCATTCTGCATACTGTTCTCGCTAATTTTACCTTCTAAAGTGAAAGTTTGCAAACCATCGATTCAATATTGAAAACCAGATATGGACACGTAACGAATTAAAATATTTAAAATGCTAAAATGTTGAATATCTGAAATATATTACTATTTTTGGGTTTCTCGTGTTTTGTTTTATTTAACAGATAAATTATCTATATATCTGGGTATTTAAATAATTTTTTTACGTAAGAGCACTTAAATCGTTCCTTGGAAGAATCACTTCCATTCCTATTCAACGAATAGGAATCGAAAAGAACCATTTTTTTCGATTGCCAATCTTACGCATTAAGAAATACGTGTTTTACTTGTATAGATGCATATTGTATGTGGGTGCTTGGTTTTACATTTTTAATTATTACACATTCTAATGTTTTTGATAAAAGTGCTGCAGTCTGTAATTTTAGAATGTGTCTTGTTAGAATTTCAAATAAAAATATTTAAAAAAAATATGGAAATAAAAAAATAATTATAAAAAAGAACAAGACTCAAATTTTCAAGGGGAAGCTCCTCCAATTATATTTTTATTTTTTTCAAACATTTTTAAGACTAAATTTTCAACCCCTTTTTTTTTTTCATTTTGTTCAAGCATTTTTAAGGCTTTTAAATTTTTAAGGGCGTCCCCTTTTAATTTTTTTCTAATTCTATAACTTTTTATTTTTTAAGAGGGGACCCCTTTGTCCATATATTTTTTAATTTAATTTAATTTTTCCCACCATATACGTATCCTCCAATTATATTTTTGTTATTTTTTTCAAACATTTTTAAGACTTTAAATGTTCAACGGGGATCCCCCTTTTTTATTTTCTTTTATTTTGTTCAAGCATATTTAAGACTATTAAATTTTTAAGGGCGTCCCCTTTTTATTTTTTATCTAATTCTGTAACTTTTTATTTTTTAAGAGGAGCCCCCTTTTTCATATATTTTTTAATTTAATTTATTTTTTCCCGCCATACACATACTTTATTTTCAAGGGGGGAGGGGGAGGGAGAGCACCTCCAATTATATTATTGTTATTTTTTCCAAATATTTTTAAGATTTTCAGTTTTCAACGGGAATCCCCCTTTTTTATTGATTTTTTTTATTTTGTTCAAGCATTTTAAGACTTTTAAATTTTCAATGGGCCCCCCTTTTATATTTTTTAAGAGGAGTCCCCTTTTTTCATATATTTTTTAATTTTATTTTATTTTTCCCACCATGTACATATTTTATTTTTCTTTATTTTATATTGTCTTATCCATCCTCTATATATTTAATGTTATTTTATTCCTAATATTTCCACTAATGTCGTACTTGGGGTTGATCAAAAAATTTTAGCAATTTATTTATTTCTTTTTTGATATTTACCTATGCAGAACAGAAAAGAGGTTCATGTTCAGAAATATAAATTTAAAAAAATGCATTGTAAAAAAAAGATTACAAAAAAAAATGGGGAAAGAATAATGATTATGCAGATTTGAGATAAGTACTAAGTCACCGTTGGGAAAAAACAATTGAGTCGTGACGATTCAAATGTCAACTTGTTGTCAAATCAGCTTATCAAATTGTTTAATTTAATATCAAAGGCAACATTTGGAAATATCCATATTTTTTTTTGCAAATCCTTTGTGGTGAATGTTACCACTTTTTTTGACAAAAAATATAAAATCACTAACTGTTTTTTACCATAATAACATTTGTTACTATAATAACTGTAAATATAAATTCTAACAAATTTATTTCTTATTTATTTATCCACCTCTGATAGTTTAAATATGAAATTCTTTAATAGAAAGAAGAGCAAATGTTTTCGTCCAACTAAATATAAGTGGCAAAAATTGCCGAGAAGTGTTTTGGTTTCTCATCGTAGGATTTTGCAAGTATTTGCCAGAATTGAAAAAGAAAACAACTGTTTTCGTTTACTTGGATTATTTTAAAATCTTTCTTAATAAATTGTCTAAATTTTTAAGATATTAAAGAATCTTTTTCGCGGAGATTATCTTCTCAAATATTTTAATATGGTTTCCTGTGGCAACTTTGATTACTCATGAGTAACAATAGCAATAACAATCATGGCTGTTGAATTGATACATAACTTCCGATAGTCGTTTTTTCTGAAACGTACAAAATTTTGACATTTAGAACCTCTAGTTCTGCACAAAACTTTATTTTGACCTTTTTAAATATGAATTTTTTTAGGCAATTTTTTTTTTTACTGAAACCCAGATACACAAATGCATCAATTCCTTCCTACTTTGATATTTTAACTTCAAAAGTGATGAAATCCAAAATTGGCTCCTTATAAATTTAGATTTGCAAATGGTATATTATAAAGTATTCAGATGTTTGTATTAAAAAATAGATTAACATAAAAGATACATATCCAAATTTTTTTTATTATATTCATCCTAAGCATATTTGTATCTTTAAAATTTGTTTTTTACGATTTAGAACATTCCTAATTTCTGTTACAGAAAATAATAGCAATTACTCATGTCTTAAACACATTAATTCTATCACAATAGAAGAATTGCATGTTAGGAAAGGAAACTAATAGCAATCCCCAAATAACCTCCGTATTTCCTTTTAAACGCAATAAGGACTAAACAAAATCCTTCAAAGTAATAATGATTCTATTCTGTCTGCCCAATATTTCTCATAACAGACGTTATGACTAAAAGTGTGTAGGATATTTTGCAAAATCATATGCTTTCGTATGCAGGAAATGCCCATTACTTGGATTCAAGATAATCCTAAACACACGAGTAAGTTGGATAGAAAAGAGCGAAAGAAAGGATTGAGGTTCTGGAGTGGTCAGCCCATTCCTCAGACCCCAATCCAATTGAGAATCTTTGAGGAGATGTCAAAGCAGAGATCGTCAAGGCCAAACCTACAGGGTATTTATGGAAAATCACCCAGAAAGCATTGTTAATCTATTCCACTTGAACGTAGCCGACAAATTAGGGGATTTTATGTCTCGAAGATCTAGGCAGTGATTCCCAATAACGGCCATTCCACTAAATATCAGTATTATCCTTATTTGGTTTTAAATTTTTTAGATTGAATTACTTTTTCAGCAAATGTTTTTTTGTATTAAGTTACGGCTATTAATTTTAATAATCTATTAATTTATTATTTTAGGAATACTACAACGTTTACAATAATTTACTGGCTAACGACCATGCTTTATTATCAAATCGGCATGTTTTAGCCTAAACAATTATAACTGCTATTATTTTAAACGCATCTGTACATATGTATGTATTTATTTATATGCATATCGTGAATACGTTTTATATAAAAGTAAAACGGAAAAGTTCCTTTTACTTTTTTAATGGTCTTGGTAATTTTTTTAATTTTATATACTGACACAGTTAGTTTTATAGTATATATATGTATGTAGCACATATACCAGCTTGAAACTGAAACACCTCCGTAAAATGTTTATTATCCAAATTAAGACCGAACTTTTCTTACGTGATAGCGGCCAAAATCATCTCAGGCAATTTTTGTTTTAATTCTTAAGGCCAACTATAATTTTTTTTTCGATTTAGAAAATGATGAGTTATTTAGCGTATTCTTTAGGTAAAATTTTACTACATGGTTAGATTCAGGGACAGTTTGAATGGATTTGTACCAAATTTTATGAAAAAATGGCAGAATTAATATCAGCCAAACTCTTAATAGTTCTACTGAATCAGAGAAATTTATTTTAGAAATTCGTAACATAACTTAAAGCTGTTCAAACAGTTACTTTGCGTTCCAAAACCAAAGGATGCGATTTCCAATAATATTTTAAGAAAAAAATGTTCCATATGTTTATAGAAATATTATTTCTGTGTATACATATACAGACTGACTTTAACATCTAGGATGTATTCACATATATCTATGTATGTAATTCACTAAATCCATACTTATTTCTTCCTCTATTAATCTTTTGAATTTTTACTTACTCTTTTTCGACAGATTCCTGTATTATCCACTTGTCATATTTCAAGGATCGCTTCCAAATGAATATCGTAAGCAATGTTCGACGTATTTTTACAAAAAAAGCATAAAATAAAATGCAATCGAAATAATTGAGATCGAAAATATCAGATCGGAATTCCACAAATCACCATAATCGCAATAATCGAAGAATGTATAATATACAGCGCGTTCATTAAAACTGAACCCGTTCGAATAACCACGCGCGCCTGAAAACCTACTAAAGAAACAACACGGCACAGCTCCGCAAGTCGGACTAAAGTCCGCACGTAGAGCTTTGAAAAAATCGGCCGCAAAGAAATCCAAAAAGCGGTAGGGACAGACGGAATAAGAAAAAAAAACTGTATCGAGTTTATAAGTTTCCCTCTCACCTGCATTGTAAGTCTGTGTACCTATGTACAACATGAGTTGCGGTGGCCGGCCTTTCTCTTAAAGCCCCACTTTGGTCGCCACTCGAGGGCTTTTGCGACAAGAAATACCCAGTCGTTTTGTCCGATGTTATAAAGTGATTGTTGCACATTTTCTGTCTTTTCGTTAATGTTGCGTAGGGTATGAGTGTGTGATTATGCAATTCGAAGGCTCGTTTTGTTTCTGCATAGAAATATTGATTTTTTTTTATTAATATCTAAAAATATTGATCTATTTGTGATATATTTACGGAATTAAAAAAATAAAATTTAATCGAATAAATTTCTAATAAGAAAAAGAAAATCGAGCTTCAAACTCTCCGCTTTGAAAATGCTCTTAACAGATGGGAATATGCTGTCAACTTTTCAGGATTACTCAATGACAAAATATTCAAAAAAATATTTAGAAAAAAATATGTACAACCAATATTACTACATTTATGTTACCACTATAATGTCACACACCAACCAGAAAATGCATTTAGAATGATTTTAATTCCGTCAAATAGGATTTTAGTGCTCTTCAATACTCAGAGATGGCGCTTCTGACTTCCGAATTTCGTACTATGTAAGTTGTGAAAATATACCCGGACACCGTGCGGCAATCTCCTGTCGATTTTTCCCAGTCTAATTAACAGAATATCGAAAAGGAATTTAGATATAGAAACATTAATTTTAATACAATAATCTCTATAACACACATAAACACACATTTAGAAAGGTTTTAATATTTGTCAATTACGATTTTAGTACCATCTATACTCAGAGATGGTGCTCTTAAATTCAAATTGTGTACTAGTAGTAAATGGCAGTTACTTTATTTATCGATGTCCACTACCGATGGCGCTGATTGCATCAAAATGGATTATTTTGTTAGTAATGGTAGATTCATCATTGTAGAAATGTTTTCCGTATGTTGTCGCGGTGATGATGAAACTTGTATTAAGGTTTTCAAAATAATAAACACAACAAACTCCATATATTTAAAATAGTATTTATTAGTATATATTCTGGCAATCAGAGTTTTACTACACTTTCATACTCACAGATGGCATTTTGTCGGTTATTCTGTTCTAACAAATTGAGATCTAGCAGTTTCTATATACATCAGTAATGTTTATGCGTGTGGTCGTCTAAAGAAATGACTATTGGCGACATCTGTGTTTCACATTTGAAACTAGCAATTGACCATATCTAATCGTTACCATCTGATCACCGGTGCCTTGGCGGTGTCTTCTCACGATTACTTCATGTCAAAATACCAAACCACTTTACCCCTAACAGCAACCAACATTACACATGCTCAATACGGGTTACATACATTTCGCAACGTAAACTTACTAAAAATCCCTATGACGCAAAACAGAATACATTCAGTTTATCCTAGCCTTAATTCTCCTCAAATCACTTGCAAGTTTATGCCCAATGTATACGTCTGGCCTACATCGGTTTGTGTTTCGTTAAATTGTGACTAATTCCAAGGTGGTGCCTTATTTCTTGTAATCGCAAGACTGTTCGTATTATTAACGTTATTAAAACGTTTAATTAAGTGACAAAAATGTTATTAGTTTTTTGTGTGACATACAATTTTTGATTGGCAAGGGATTAACATATATTGCATACACACGTAAGAAAGTGTAAGCAGGTAAGGTTGCATGTACTAGTTCCCAACAAGTGTTTGTGTATTTTTTGCACATAAAAGAATCGTTCCTAGTAAACAATGTTTTCTCCCAAGGTTTTTATACGTCGATAAAATTGTGTTTAATTGGAATTAATTTTTATTAGGGAACCTAATGTTCCATTAGCAATTAGATTCTGTAAAAAATCTGGGGTACGAGTTTTTAAATCTGGAATGTAGAATGTAGCACGTCATTTTTAATTGTTGTTTTTAAGTTTTATTGATATATACTTAAACATACTTAATTATAATCAGCAACCTTCTAATAAATGTAATGCTTTTATCAGTCGTTAAAATGTATTTAATATTAACATTTCTATTGAATGTTTTTCAAATAATTCGTTATACTTTTGAATGCATTAAAACTTTAAGGTTATATCTTTCATAAATATAATAACAAAGAATATCATATCAAACGATTGAAGAAGATAAATTATCAGTGTATCAACCTCAAGGTTATAGAAACCGTATAGTATTATCTTAATAATGCTCGCTGTCTATTAACATTAACTGTTCAATTAAAGAAATGAAAATAAACTTTCGCAGCTGCCACTAAGCTCATCTACGTGTTGTCTATTTGTTTTTATGAAATGTACGATTAAAACACAATTGTTGTTGGTTTCAAGCGATTATGACTCAGATAAAAAAAATATGTTTATAATTTAGTGTACTGCAGGAATTTAAGGTTTGGTAGAAATTATTATTGGTATATTGGAAAGGAGTTTTGTAATGGTAGAAAATTGAGCATTGTATTGGAAAATATATTCTTAAAAATTAAAAACATCTCAAATATTAATGCATGTGTAGATAATAATTTCATAAATGTATTTTCCCCTAAATACAAAGGCTACTATCGTGTACATTTCAGCTACAATATTTCTGGGTTACCTTCTAAATATATTTGCTTAAATCTATATAAAATTTTGTGTTAAATATTTCAGCTATAGCATATATATATATATATATATATATATATATATATATATATATATAATTGTAGTTGTGTGCCAAAGCCATATAACATAAATTATGTGTTTACATTCATGTCAAAACATAACCTCACATATCAGTTCTACGTACACATTTCGATAACGAAATTGCAATCGAAAACCAAATGAACTGTAATCCTAAATACATACTTATAATGATGTAGTGTTGTGATGAAGTTTTATTATATCAAATTGCTGCTGTAATTACTAAAATACACATGATGTGGGAAGTATTATTCGTCGGTTTTAGCCTTTTTTAGGTTGATGACTTAGGGGCGGTCTTACAGTTGTAGTTCAAGCAAACGCTTAGGTTTAAGCCAAAGTTTGAACAAACTATTTTACACCGCAAAGCGGGGCGTTTAAGCTAGTGATGTCTGAACTAATAGATTATTTCACGGAAAAATAATAAAACTTATTTACACTGGAATATTTGCTTATCCTAATATTAGGATTAGTCAATTTTTTTAAGAATTTCTTACGTAATCATTCAACAAGTGGTTAGTATTAAAAGATTTAGTACGTGTTATATACAAATATGTAAACAGGGAACTAACAAAAAAATCCCATTTTATTGACGCACAAAGCACAGATTATCCAAATATATTTGGCAATATACGCGTACACACATCAACTATTTTAGGAAGCTGATTAATTTAATTAATAGTTGATTGTTTAACCGGAAAAAGTTTACCCAACCATTATTGCACCAGATACAATAATTATTCATAGAGAATTCCCAACCTTGAAAACTTGAAATACCTTGCATTATAAATTGTATTGTGACACACCTATTGAGATACAAAAATATATGCAAGTATGTATATTCTTATGGTAATATTCGTGGCGTTGTAATGCTTGAAATGGGGCATTTTATGTTACCTATTTTATGGTCTTCCCAAGTAGGTATCTAGATTCTAGAATTACTGTTTTTATTTAGATTGATAACGAATACTATTATAAATGTAATTATCTATGTTATAATTCATAAATATACTGGCTAATAAACATATTAATGGCAAAAAGTGTATATTTATCAAATACATATTAAGGAATATAACATATTTGTGTTTGCTGTAATTATCTATTTGCATTTTAAATTACATCATACTTAATCTTCTATGACACCGAAATAAATACTATTTCTAAGAGGTTATCATTATTTTGCAAATACAGAGGATACAGCACACACTGAACATTCAAATTTAAAATTTTATTTGTGCATTTCTCAATATTAGCAAATCAGTACCAGTTATTAGATTCTGATAATGTATTTTAATGGTTTTTTAAAATGCTTTTCTAACAACAGTAATTTTAATGGGATTTTTATAGTCCCTAATAATAATTATCGGCAATAAAGCTACATATGTACAGTAAAACCTATGTGTAGTGACCACCTTTAATATCCACCAAATCGACTCTTAATATACTTAATGCACAACATGGAAAAAATTGTAAGAAACATGTTTTTGAAACGCAAGCAAAATGAATTCATCTCAGTTCGCTAATAAATATGTAATAAACATTACTGCCCGTTATGTGGTGGTCGTTTTAAATAGATTAAACTATATAATAATTGAAATTGAAAATATCCAAGTTTCTATTGTAAGTTTGATTTCAGTCTATACATTATTTCTTTCGCCATTTCAGTATGGAAACACAAGGCAGTACTGAAGAGGAACCGGAACCTCAAACACCAGGAGCATTTTCTGACGGCGATTTTGACGACAATCTAGACGTTCCGGAATCACTAACTGTTGTTGATATACAAGGATCCCAAGTGGTATTGAACGGAGTTGAAAATGCAGGTAAATCCGCGTGAAGGTGTGTTCTCTAGGGTTTAACGTACGTTGTAATGGGGCGAGCTAGCTCGAGATTCGATCACGTCACTCCAATGTATCGAGACCCTCGTAAGCTAGCTTGCGTTAAACCCTAGTGTTCACCAATTCCGTCACCAATACAAGTCCAAATTTTCAGGCCCAACACCGGGACGAATACCTATCAGTGCTCTCTACAAACCTCCTGTTAAGTTCAAATCCTTCCACAGAGACGTGTATATACCAGCTGCTCCGATAGAAGTGACTATAGTTAATTGTGAGACAAGTCACGCGATCCACCTGATCAATCCTCATTTGTAAATATCAAATGGATGCTGGAAATTTGTCATTAGGTAGTGATTCAAATGGTGTTTTTAGATACACGATTTCCTTGAGGCATGGTGATTTTACGTGGGAGATCAAAAAACGGTATAAGCACATCCAGGATTTGCATCATCAACTGTTAATGTTTAGGGCGACTTTAGATATACCGTTTCCTACCAAGGGACATAAGAGGAGACGAGAAAGTTTTAAGAATAACACACCAGCTAACGTTAAGGGAAAGAGAAAAGGTAATTTACCAAGGTGAGTAGCAAGTTGTAACAATAATTGACTGGAGATTTGAAATTTTTCAACACTCATATTCCGCTTTCAGATTTCCCAAGAAACCGGAAATGCTAATATCTTACGAGCAATTAGAAAATAGAATGAAACAGCTCCAAGATTACTTGGAAAATCTCTTGGCCATCAATATTTACCGTCACCACTCAGCTACTGTAAGCATTTATTTTGTAAAATTTCTGCCAATACACTAAGCATTTCAATGTGAGAAATTTGCTTTCAATAGGTCCAATTTTTAGAAGTTTCCAATCTGTCCTTCATATACGACCTGGGAATCAAAGGAAAGGAAGGTTTGGTGAAAAAGAGGTCCGGAAGTACCCAACCCGGTCAAAGTGGATGTAACTGTTTCGGTTGCTACCAAAGCTTTTGTTGCGTAAGGTAAAATGTGAAAGAAAAGAAGTCAAAAGGAAAATTTGTGGTTTGTTTATTTCATTGCAAAATTCATAATTTTGGTAGCTTTGGAAAGTCGATCAATATTCAAATCATAAAAGATAAACGTGACGACTTCCACTCATTTTTAATTACCTAATAATCTTGTAGGTGTCGACACATATGCCAGGAAGTCTTCTATGCTTCATGGAGAGAACGGTGGTTCTTTTTAAAAGACACTTGCTTTGGATACGTTGATCCAAAGACCGGTATAATCAAATGCGTAATACTTTACGATCAAGGCTTCGAAGTTTCTTCCGGCATATATTCGACCGGCCTCCAAAAGGCTTTTCAGATAGTCACTTTGAGCAGGCAACTGACGATGAAATGTCAAACGAGGTCTCAAAGAAATCATTGGCTGGAATCCCTAAAATTGCACGCTTCCGAATTAGGTACGCGAAATCTTAGGAATCCCATTCGGCTCAAGGTTAAGTCATTGATATTTTTCAGCTAGGGACTTCACACAACCTAATAGATACCGCTCATTCGCCCCAATACGTAATAATATTACGGCGACCTGGTTTGTGGATGGTGGAAATTACATGTCGTCCGTAGCAGATGCAATCGATGCTGCTAAAGAAGAAATATATATAGCAGATTGGTGGCTGAGTCCCGAGATTTACCTAAAACGTCCCGCAATTCAAGGGGATTATTGGAGACTTGATAAATTATTGCAGAGAAAAGCTGTAAGTCAATAATTTCCGATCAATTTGGCAATTTCAATTTTTGATTAAATATCTTAGGAGGAAGGTGTTAAGATCTTCGTCTTGCTATATAAGGAATTCGAAATGGCCTTGGGTTTAAATAGTTACTACAGCAAACAGGTCCTCAGCAACATACATCCGAACATTAAAGTCTTGAGACATCCAGACCACGCTAAAGTGGGGGTATTCCTCTGGGCGCATCACGAGAAAATCGTTTGCGTTGACCAAACGTATGCCTTCGTTGGCGGCGTGGATCTTTGCTACGGAAGATGGGACGATTTTCAGCATCGATTAACAGATTTGGGATCAGTAACACCGACGCTTGACGTTTCGACTCTGAAGAAGAAAACCTCCACGGTGCCCGGAGGTGATAATTTCTATCCAATACCGACGCCGTATTACCAAAGAGTGCAACCTGAAATCACGATCAATAAACCGCAAGAAGACGAGTCGGATTCTGACGATTCGGAAGTGCAACTGCCGCAATTGGAACCCGGTGATCACCTTTTGATTCCCAACCCCGCTGAATACCTAAAGATGAACACCCCCGAGATGGAAAGGAAGTACGATTTGTCCGTAATTACCACTAAAGTGAAATTAAAAGGGAAAGAGATACTGAACATGATGTATTCGCAAAACGAAGAAAGCGTGGACGAACCGGATTGTCCTCCGAAGAAGTTTTCCGATGGAGAGATTGCTGGTGAGGATGATCTTTGCGGCTCGGCTAAATATTGGGTCGGAAAAGACTACGTTAACTTCATCGTGAAAGATTTTACGGATTTGGATGCTCCCTTAGTTGATTTCATCGACCGCACCACCACTCCTAGGATGCCTTGGCACGATATAGCGGTTTCCGTTCAAGGGAGCAGTGCCAGGGACGTAGCCAGGCATTTTATACAGAGGTGGAATGCTACAAAACTTGAAAAGGCGAGACTGAATCATACGTATCCATATTTGTTACCAAAGTCTTACAATGTATCTTCCATCCCGGATGTTTTGCATATCGAACAGTATAAAGTAACGTGTCAGGTAGGTTTTTGTATATCTACAGAGTGATTTTTTTTTGAGCGGCGTTGTCATGTTTGCATATATATATATACAGCAACATTGCGGTAACATAAAATACTTTTCGAGGCACAAATCATATCTTCTATGTCTGATGTTTTACAATTGAAGCAGTATAAAAATACTTATTGATTTTCGTATACTTTTGGGTGATGTTGCCACGTTTCCATAAATGTTTAGCAACACCGCAATAATATGACATTCATCAAGACGTAAGCCTTATAATACATATATGTATTTATCTTTTGCATTCGATGTTTTATAAATAGAGCAGTATAAAAGAATTTGTCAGTTTTTACGTATATATACAAGGTGATATTTTTCAGCAATGTTGCCAAGTTTGCCCGAACATATAATACTCATAAAAACGCCCTTTGATATTCGGTTATCATTTAATTAAATCTTCAAAACGAACACACTATATTTGATACAAACAGCGTTGCCATATTTCCACATTCTCGCAGGTTCTACGTAGTGTCTCAACATGGTCGTGCGGCTTTCTAGAACCCAACACTACCGAGCAAAGTATCCACGAAGCCTACGTCGATGCGATCAATAGATCTCAGTACTACATCTATATCGAAAATCAATTTTTCATCTCGTTGCAACATCACAATTCTTCAATCCGCAACCAAATACAGGAATCATTGTTTAAACGCATAATGAGGGCGCATAAGTGAGTTTTACAATTAGCGCCGATAGAGATGAAAGCCGCAGTGCCGATGTGTGACGTCACCATAGATAGGTGTTGGTAAATACATCGATCGCTTCTTTTAACTCGCACATTAGTCTGAAGTATTAGTTTTATCTGTTATTGTAACAAAAAAGTAGCACTTAAAAGCATTAACAATCGAAATTAAATTGAACAAACACGGGCCTGCGAATTGGTCTAAGCTTATACTTTGATTACCACTGCTCATTCACCTATCGATGCTGACGTAACAGGCGCGTGTCGTCAGAGTACTGGGGCCTTTTGCTATCGGTGGTAATGCTTTTACACCAGGATTTATCGTTGCTTAATCTGCTTGATTTAAATAGGGAAGGTGCTACTTTTAGAGTGTACGTTATTTTGCCACTTTTACCTGGCTTCGAAGGAGAGGTGGGTGGTCCATCCGGTACTTCGATACGGGCCATAACTCATTGGAACTACCAAGCGATATCGAGGTAAATATAAAAACTTACTTAATCGTAACTAAAATACTTTGATGTTGAAGCTTTGCGGGGATATGGACTGTTTAATTTGCTTCTTCTAAGTTAACGGAGGTTAACCTTGAAACTTCTGCTGATTTGAAATGTACCGGTGAGCTCTTAAAAAGTTGCGTTGCATGTTTTCCTACATAAATTCCAATGCTTGTGCTATTAATATTGTCTCACTATCAAAACAAATATGTCTACTACATCCGGTAAAGGCACTTTTCTATTTTCCACTAGGGGTAAAGATGCCCTACTGAACCGATTAAAAGATGCAGGAGTCGATGATCCGAAGAAGTATGTTTCTTTCTACGGCTTAAGAAATCATTCGAAACTGAACGGAGAGCCAATAACCGAATTGGTGTATGTTCACTCGAAATTGATGATTATCGATGATAAAACGGTAATTTGTGGATCGGCCAATATCAACGATAGATCTTTAATTGGTAAAAGAGACTCGGAAATAGCAACTTTAATAGAAGTAAGTGGCATTGTAGCTTTTTTACGCGAGAGTGAATTTTAATATAATTTAAGGACGAGGAATATGAAGATGGTGTCATGAACGGTGCTGCATTTCCTAGCGGTAGATTCGCAGGCAGCTTAAGAAAATTTCTTTTCAAAGAGCACCTAGGGTTAATCGGGAGAGAACACGAGAGAATCGACGTGGACATAACTGATCCGATATCTGATCATTTCTACAACGAGATCTGGTACGGTACGGCTAGTTTAAACACGGAATTCTACGACAAAGTCTTCCACTGTATCCCATGCGACGCCGTAGAAACTTTCGAGCAGCTAAAGGAATACATTGCACAGAAACCGTTGTACTCGACTGAAATATCCAGATCTGAGAAGATGCTCGAGAGTATAGAGGTACGAAACTCTCATAGGTTATGTATCTGCTCTATTTAGATATGTTTTGTTATAGGGTCATCTAGTATTGTTTCCTTTGAAGTTTCTATGTCGAGAATATCTCTCACCGACTGCTGGATCCGTCGAAGGCATGATGCCTACATCCTTGTGGACGTAACCATTTCTGGATGTTGTAAATATTGATTTTAAGGGGTTTAACGGCGCTTTTAAACTGACGTTTAAAAAAAACGAACAGTTTTGATACAGTAATAATATTGTATCTAAAAGAAGATTATAATTTCACATAATAATGACATATCTCGCTACTAAATAGCCGATTTTTTACAGCAATAACGACAAAATCGTACCAACACAACCAAACACAACTACATATTCAACAGATGCATAGTAATGTCAAATCTAGTGACATTTCGTCCGCATTGGATTTCTACAATTAGGGCGTTGCAAGTTGTCAACGCACTTATTTGACATTTGACATTTTATTTAGTGTCGATAGTTTGTTGTAATGGTTGTTAAAAACTGTTAAATAATGTCTAAACGTTAGTTGTTTCAAATATATTTGAATAACCATATGACCATATGAATGTTATGACGTCATGAATTGAGCTGTCAAAATTCGACTGTTTAGTTGCGAGAACAAATCCTTAAATATAAATCAGTATTAACGTGCAATATACTTACAATAAATACTCGAAATTCTGTAGCAGCTTATCTACAAAAAGTAACGCTCATTTTACTGTTTCTTTATATGCTGAGAAATGCTGCTGTAGAATTATCCCATAAAACTTTTTTTTCCTTTTGTTATATCAGCTTTATTAAAGCAAAAATATCGTTTAAATGCAGGAAAAACTCATCTACGTATATCTTTGGGTATATCTGAAGCAGAAATCCCCCTATACAATTGTATCTAATTATTTCTATTGGCACCAAATATGGAAATTACTTAATTGCCGTTATTTAAAAATCTGAATTTGCTTTAAAACTTTTTAAGTAATTTGTTGAAAGAAAAACCCCTTTAATGTGAACGCCCCCAAAGATCCTTGATACGAACCCCACTTATACGAATCCCGGTAATTCAACAAAATAGTCATTAATTATCCAGTGTTTTTTTTTTTAATTGTTTAATCGATTTTATACACCTCGAATAATTATAATTTTTGATATGCTATTTACTCCACAATATCAATAACATTCCGACCCGGAATTCGCCAGCAACTGCATACACAGTACTGCCTATGCATTTAAAATAGAAAAATGTTATGCCTTCCATTCCTTAATACCCTCAATAAAAGGTGCCTTCAAAAATGATCAATTAAAGGTGTAAAAGTTGGCAGAAATACGAAAGTCTACCACAAGTTAGTTAGTCGAAACAACTGTAGAAAAAAATTTGGGACACAATAGTATATTAATTTAGTGTTATTAAAGAGCGAATGTGGTAAGATAAGTGTCTTATAATACGAATTCTTTATATTAATTTTTGCCATTTTTCTGACATATAAAATTTGGGAATTTTCGTGCTGGTTGCCCATACACTTTTATAGTCAATTTAAAATGAATTTATAAGTTTTTATTAAAATTTTATACTCATTAAATTTAATGCAAAATTAATCAGCATTTATTATCTGATGTAGCTATGATTTTTGATTATTTAATCCACTACGTTTGAAAATTTCAGCTGACCACTCTTGAAAAACTAGATTCCACTACTTATATTATAGCACACTGTGCTGTAATAGGACATTAACGCACCGCTTTCGATATGTTAATTATAGCCCCACGTTGGGTGCCACTTCTAAAGGGAAAAGCACTGCAAACAACTTTAGAACGATTCCATTGTCTTGAAACGCCTTAATATATTGTTCTTGTGTATTCACTATTGTCATGGCAATGTCAAAACGCCAATGACACGACGACTTCTCTCTCTTTCGCATCGCTGGATGGGGTGATGTGTATGATGGCCACCCCCTCTAGTGGTGGTGCGTTACAAAATGAGATTTTTTTTTATTTATATTTTTTATGAACGTAGTTTTAGATCATTTATTTCCTACTCCGTAAACATATTGTAGCTTTACTTTTACACCTATTTTATCTTGATAAACGTCCTTTATATTTTAGCAATTAAATTGTGAATTATATTGCAGCCTGATTCCTTCCTAATTAAACCTAATAAAATGTAATTTTGTTATAAAAGGAAAAATATACTAATTCAGGGATATATTAAATTACTTGCAACTGTCAATTCAAAAACGTACATAAATAATCCTTGTGGATTTCCTATTAAAATTTTATACTCCTTAAATTTAATGCAAAATTAATGAGAATTTATTGTCTGATGTAGCTATGATTTGTGATTATTTGGTATATAATCCACTATGTTGTGCACTTCAGAGTTTGACTTTACGTTTTGTGACGTTTGAAATTTCAACTGACCACTCTTGAAAAACTAAATCGCACTACTTGATATATATATTACAGCACACTGTGCTGCAATAGGATATTAACCCACCGCTTTCGATATGTTAATTATAGCCCCACGTTGGGCGCCACTTTTGAAGGGGCAAAACACTGCAAATGACTTTAAAACGATTTCATTGTCTTGAAACGCCTTAATATATTGTTTTTGTGTATTCACTATTAATTGTGTATTAACTAATGTCAAAACGCCAACGAAACGACGACTTCTCTCTCTTTCGCATCGCTGGATGGGGTGATGTGTATAATGGCTACCCCTTCTAGTGGTGGTGCGTTACAAAATGAGATTTTTTGAATGAACGTATTTTTAGATAATTTATTTTCTACTCCGTAAACATATTGTAGCTTTACTTTTACACCTCTTATTTTATCTTGATAAACGTCCTTTATATTTTAGCAATTAAATTGTGAATTGTATTGCAGCCTGATTCCTTCCTAATTAAACTTAATAAAATGTTGTTTTTTTTGGTTATTTTGTTAAAGAAGGAAAAATATACTTATTCACGGGTATATTAAATTACTTGCAACTGTCAATTCAAAAACTTACATAAATAATAATTGTACAATATTGTATAAATACATCTTCTAAAAAAAATTTTTTTTGATGCAATAAAAGTTTATATTATTAAAGAAAAATGTTTTTTTTATTTGTTGTGGCAGCTCCAATTTTAATTTCAAATTTGCCGCCACAATGCGGGTAGACAAAATAAAAATTATTCATGAAACCAGATTTTGGCGCCCTCCTTTATTATGGAATTTGTAAGAACGGGTAAGATTTTCGTACATAGAGGGCGACACATATGCGACCTGTATTTAAAGGTTATGATGATTTAATTTTTTTCTCTGTAATTTTATATAATTCCAGACTTTAATTTATGTTAACAGCAAAAATTAAGATATCCATTTCGCATTGTTAATTATTCCATATATACCACTGTTGTATAAACTATTACCATAAATTAATTCAATTTTTACGACGTACATATCCATTAACTCGTTACTTAACGACCTCTTGATTTAAACTAAACAAATTAAACAGATTTTGATGGAAAGACAATCCAAAAAAAGACATTTTCCCCAGCCAAGTGTACTATAGAACCTGTTAACAACGCTAACGACATGTCCTAACACGATAAATTCATAACTCAACCGTCCATTTCTGCCTGACTGCAAGATAACTCCAAACAGATTACGTTATCTTTTGCCTGCAATTACACCAGTCATTTTTCGACGTACAAACCTGAACGCACTGGCAACTACATATCAATACTCACCCAATATCTACATACATAAGTCTTAAGTGTTTAGAGGGCATGTGATAATGGTATTTTAAGTTACGGGAGCTTACGCAGCGAAGGTCACACGTGCAACTGCGCCTAGAGACCTTGAAATATTAGGTGATTGAACCGCAGGCAGTTCTAAAGAAAAAAATAAAAAGGAAAAGGCTCGGGAAATAAGAGATGGGCAGGCAGACGCATTGAGAATGTACTTTTTTTACAGATGGTGTGCTGTGGTGAATGAAATAGAATGAATGTTGATTTTGAACTTTCTACGTTTGGTAAATAAGCAGAACCGGATTAGGCAGGTAATATAAACACAGAATAACGTAACGTTGATGTCAGTAAAGAAAAGAGCTGACAGGCGAGGCGAAATGCTAGAAATTCTGCCGTATAAGCAAGCATATGAGAAAAGAAAATTAAGATCTACGAAATTGTCATGAAAAAGAGTAGCGATAAATACTCAGAGAATCTATTCTGTATGCAGCTATAATTTTCGATTTATAATTCATCAGGTTTGAAATAAAATCATAGGGTGCTTCTTTGTATTATAAAATAATTATAAATTAGATACATCATAAATAAATAAAGTAAAGTATGCAAGGACTGTGGGGCACTCAACTATCTTAGGTTGGTATCAAAAAGGTCCCTTGATTGGTTCATATTTACGTTTTCGACTCGCTGCATTGGTGTGACCCGGTGCGACCTGAACACGTAAGTGCGTTTTCGGCTTATGCTTGCACTTCAACACACAATTTCAATTTCGACTGATGCAAACTTGCACTGCTGAAGCGCACCGGTGAGCACTTTTTCGAACCAACTCGTTTGTCAGTTCAGCTGAGTGCAAAACAAATATGGCGGGGAAATATCTGACATTTGTTTACAATTCCGTTCAAAATTTAGGTTATGTGCAATAAACAAGCTCGCCATCCGAAAACGCATTGAAACAGTACTATACCGTCAGGTGATTGCACCAGAATATGTGGCATCGATTCGGATCTCGAGTGAACTAGAAGTTATGAAGCCGAAATCGTTATTTAATACAAGAACGAAGCAAAAAGAATAATAATGGTAAATGCGAATGATCTGGCGCGATGACAGATGACAGGGTATTGGCAATCCACGAATGTAAATATGAATTAGTTTATAACCAATCTACGCACGCTTTTGCTATCAACTCATCACTGCGTACGTGTACACTTTTATAGCCACATCATGTTTTCCTCAAATACAACGTCAAATATCACAACGAAATATGCTTTTAAAAGTTGTAACTACGCTGGTTACTCACAACTCGGTATTAATATAATGTATACAACATAGACGTACAAGCCGTTTGTGTAAAACAACAATAATGCATAAGTATTATGTATTTTACATATGTAGGTACATATTCATGCATGTACCTTACTGTATTTACCTTGCATTGCATCGCCTTCCCTCCGTTGCAAAATTGCACGATGTGAACCTATTACGGGGAACTGTTATGTGGTCACGACTTTGTTGTTTACCCGGCTGTTTACAGCGGTAACCGAAGAATTTAATGGTAGCGTTTGGCCGTGGAAAATACACAATACTACCCTAGAACTATTAGACGCCATTGTTGACGTTCAGATTTTTATCTAATTTTCTAATAACCCCACGCCGAACGTTCCAATACCTTCGAAATCTGCATAGTGATTTTTTTCTCCGTACTAAAATTTTGAATAACTTGTCAAATAGAGTTAATAAATCACCTGTATATTGTGCATACTGGATTGGAGAATCAACATCTGTAGGAGCGAAACACATGCAAGTATAAAAAAACGCCAATGCATTATATCTACGCTCTATACTGTCGCCCCATTTGGCAATAATATATTAAAATATTAATACATATTAAAGTTCTACTTTTAAAGATCCATACACGATTTGGGTAGTTGTTTTTGCGCCTGCTTTTTCTTATTCAGAAGGTTTTATTGCTTTTGTTTCTTATTTTCATAGCCCAGGTACACGCATAGTAAATGTATATTCAGTTGAATTCGAACGGTTGTATCGGATAGTTGTCGCGTGTCGGGAATTCCGTTTTAGTGTTTCCCTTTCCCAGTGCTGGATGAAACGACACGACTGGGACAATTGGGTAAGTCTTATTTACCTTTAATTTTACCGTAAACCGATACGTTATATAATTGCTCAACATCAAAAATACGTATCCTTAAAGGTATTAAAAATACGCGAGCATTAGAAGACTGAGATGTTGAAACAAGATTTATAAAATCGGATCCATCAATTGTATACATTACATTTTAGCTGAATTAAATCAAGATAGCAACATCAATTTCTACTTTCTTACTGATGAATGTAATTACCTTCATCGTTAATTATTTTCATTTGGAAGAAAGTTTTCGGCGTGTATTTCCATATCAAAGCTTTCTCTCCTACATTTTTTTTTTATTAAAGCAGGCTATAACGTTGAAACCTTAACAAAGATATACATTTATTTAAGGATACCAGTGGCCTAAAAAGACCTTACATGTTATTATCTTCATCAATTATATAAAATGGTATACATACATACCGGTCACACATTAGTGTGGCAAAGCTCGATATACCCGTTATCATGTAAGATATCAAAAAAAGTTATTCACGAAAATTGTAGACAGCCTTGAAACTAACGTTTTTGAAATTATTTATATACAGGTTGTTTCATATTAGCAGGGTGAACCAAACACGTTTTCTTAAATGGGACACATATTATTTCAGATTTAGATTAAGTTCATTCCTCATACTTCCAAAACTCAATACATATTCTGTGTAATGTGTACAATTGCTTTAAATGGCCTGGATATTGCTATGTGTATATACATACCCAAGTATGTATAACTTTAAAATCAAAATGAGACAAATTCCTAGGAAAATTAGATAATAGTAAATGTAGTAAATGTACTCGTAATTTTTTTAAAATTATTAAATGAATACCATTATTAATGTAAATTTTTCCAATCTCAATGACAAATATTCTAACTGTATTTAGGTAAAAATGAGCCATATGTCATTTTATCATTTTCTTCAGTGTCCGTATTTGTGTGTTGAATGTAAGCCCTTTGTGTGTAACAAGAAACAAAAAAAAATATGACTGGACTGTTCAACCGGCACTCAAATTGATTTTAATCGTTATGCACTTGCATACTTTGAATTGCATTCGTATGCATAATGCAAAAATATTACCAGAATAAATTTTAGGCGTTGCATTCCCAAGCAGCAAAATTCAAACTATTTTTAGTAACTTCAATATTAAAGCATGAAATTACCTACAATTTTGTATTACATCAACGGATATTTTAATATCTTTAAGTTGAAGTTACTAAAAATAATTGCGGCAAATTTGAATTGTGCTGCTTGGGTTGAAACATAAAAGTCAAGGTCTCAGTCAAAACACTATTGTATACGTGTAAGTGGTTAACACAAATATTTTTTAAATGATTACGTAAGACAAACAAACAGTGAATTAGAAATATTTAGAAAATTGTATTTGGTTCAGGTCACATACATACTACATAACATAAGCGGTTAGATAACAGTAACGTTCGCTTTCTACGGATTGTAGTTGATCGCGAGAGTCGTCAGATTCTACAAATATAAAACAAGATATATTGGATTACGCAATGTGCAACAGAAAAAGAAACTATCGAAAAGTGCACATAATCATAACAAATATTACAACACAGAGACACACAGTCATAGTCCATAGTGTAATAGACGCTCGCATACGCATATTCACGAGGTGCAGGGGCAGATGTCATTAGCCGCCAGCGAGTATAAAGTAAATTATGTAATTGTCAGTCGGCCAATGAACGACGTTGTATGCACCGATCATACACACACAGACACACAGACGCACACTAGCGCATATGGTGGGGTCGTTCGGCCGGTGGGTACGTCATCATCGCTACGCAAGCGAGCGAGAGGAGAGCCGCGTTCAGCACCCCTCCCAAAGTGAGGAACGCGCTGTCGTTGCAGCAGAGCGCGCGCGCGCGCGCACAGCCCGATCAAAAAACGCCGAGCGACTCGATAGCGGCAGTGCGTTCTCAAAATGGCAGACGGTTTGTGTACGGCGGATACACTGGGGAATGTAAACGATGAAAATGCAGTGGACCAACATGACAATGGCGCGGCATGTGAGGGTAATCGCGGCGCGGACGACGGACGCGCTCGTGAGAATGTTGTTGTGAGTCGCCGACGCGTACCCACCACTAGTGACAGTGATCAGTTATTTGATAAGTTCTGTAATAGTAGTAGTAGTGGTGCTGCTTTTGTTGTGAATAGCAAGGGCTCGACTGATGTTACGGACGCGATAGTTGCGGAAACGATGGTGTTCGAAACGACGAAGAATAAGAGGAGACATGAGGGATTCTGTTCGGAGGATGTTGTTGCGTCCCCGTGTGCCCTATTGACGGAGGAGGATTGCCGTAAGAAGAGGTGCGTGGACCGATACGACAGCTCCGAATCTTCTGACAGGTTAGTTAGTAGATCTAATGTCGCTTGTGTTAGGGTTTTTTTTTATGAGAGAAAATCTGGCATCCCTCGCTGTGCGTACGAACACACCTAAAAAAAATCCACCGGATTCACACACAAAAAAGGGGATCCAGCGTGCTTTGACACGATAAACTCATAATCATAACTGAATGAACAAATAGGATTAGCAACTCATTAATATTTATTATTATAAACCAACCATTACAACTTCCGCTCATATAATCTCATAATTTAATCAACGTAATAAATAACCTTAATGAATCTTCAATATATTAACGTCAGCACAAATTACCGTGGTAACGAATCATATTTATTGGTATATTTTGCTCAATATTTGGGTATTCCTTTTACTTTTTTCTTGCTTTAACAATAACACCGGCACACAAACAAAAAAAATATACGCGTTGTTGTGTACATATACACCGTTGCAAATACTGCGGTCATTGTCGCGGCCTTTACCTTCACCAAATAGTGGAGGTAGTGCTCGTTGCTGCTCTTACTGCTTGCTGCAAATCGAAATCGAGAGTGCACTCGTTTTTTTTTCCCTGAAGTAGTCGGAGCACACAACGCTGCTGACTGCTTTCCCGATTACTACATAACTTGTTCGCGAGTCAACGACACTATTTACCTTTTTGTATTCGGCGCATGCACGGGGATTCGTCCGTGCCTTTCTTAGATAGCCGCTATATTCGCTACGAAATTTATGTATGTATGGTACGCCCGCGGATGGATGGTTTCTTTCTGCGTATGTTGTGAAACGATTGCGTGACGTGATGGCTGTCTTCATCCAAGTCGTGGGTATGGTCGATTATCGGTTTCTATTCCACAGCCAACTGGGATAAATAATTTTTTATGATATTCCCTAAGATTTCATATATTTTTTTTGTCATTATTTCTTATTAAATGAAATTCTTATAATGATCACTACGAATGGGAATTATGTAATGTGTCTAAATGTATAATACATGGTACCTAAGCGGTGTAGATTAATAATATAAAGATTATAGTTGCTTTATTGAATATTTATAATTGTAAATATTTCAATTTTTAATAATCGGTAAAAATAATTTTGCAGTTGCAGTAATGCAGTTGTCAGTTTTATATCAACAAAAAAAAACATTCACCATGAAAAAATGAACAGTTAATAACTTCAATTTACATAAAAATACGACAAAATTATTACATTAAAAAATATGTATATATGCTTGAGGACGTATTAGGGATCTTAATTATAATTCTATTTTTAAATAAAAAATAGGAGTTTATTGTGACATCTTGTTACGTTGTTGTGTCGTTGGATGGGAGATTCTTCAAGCGCTGCTAGGGAGACATGGTTTGCCGATACAAAATGGCGGATATCTCACTACGGAGCATTTTTGACGTAATCATTATTGAAAATAAAAACTCCAACGTACTTAGCAGATGCAAATTGAATTTCTAATTAATATCGTAGAAGGGTAAAATTTGAAGGGATTTGAAAGGATTCATTAATATTACAAGAATTTATGGGCTATAAACGTAAAATCGTTTACTTACCTAATTTATGGTGTTCTCCAAGGTGGTAATTTTGAACCGTTGTGTTAGCATATTGTCTTGTAATTAGATATGATTAAGCAGTGTCGAATATTTATTGTAATAAGGTATAAGGGTGGTGTAAAAATTCAATTTGATAATTTAATTTCTAAGAACCTTTAAAAAAAGACTCATTGTCATGTGTAAGGCAGTCTTCATTTCTGGTTATAAGAAATTCAACTTCTGTATAAATTTTTTATATGCAAACGTTTCTCTGTCTCTTTTACTGGTATTAATGGTGAATATTCAGATAGTACCTCTCAATTTTTTTAATGCCTTCATAAAGTTTATGTAAATATTTTTTTTATCATAAGTAATTTTAAAATGCTTAGGAGTTTTTTGTCATAAATTTCCTATTCATACCAGATAATAAAACTTCATTTACAACTGGCTTCTTCCTTTCATAACCTATATAAAGAAGAGAAAAGAAGGCTCTCTGTCTTTATTTTCTTTGATTTGTTTATTAAAATTTAGACTATCTATTTGAGTAAAAATTGTACTGGATCCATTCAAATATATCCTTTATAATACTTGCAATAAACACTGGGCTTTCTTGAAATTGTTATATATTCCTTGACTTTCACAAAAAAAGTGTATGATTAACCACCTAGTAGGTGTACCGTAAATACTTTTATGTATTTAAAATGTATTATAATTAGATATAATAATAATTATATA
The DNA here is from genome assembly GCA_031763485.1 of Osmoderma eremita. Lineage (NCBI taxonomy): Eukaryota > Metazoa > Arthropoda > Insecta > Coleoptera > Scarabaeidae > Osmoderma > Osmoderma eremita. The sequence continues at coordinate 9,639 of JARFOC010003768.1, read as the reverse complement.
CAATTATCGATAATTATAAAGGTTGCACCTACGTAACACTACGCAAATAGAAAAAAAATGTTCAACCAAGGACTTAGTACTAATATAGAGCTAACTAATTGTCAGTATTTTGATATTAAAAATATATGCCAAAGAAAACTAAAATATAAAAAGGGAATTTTACCAAGATGAATATTTGATAATACTCCACAATATTTTCCTGGTGTTTTTAAATAGCAAAATATTTACTAGAATAAAAGTAATAAAATCAGTTTTTCATTTGGTATGAAAATTGAGAAATAGGATTGGTTTATATTTGCCATTATACTCCTAGTTTATTAAATTTACACATTCTACATTGTTGAATACATAGTCGTAATGGAATTTGCGTATGTAAAAATTAACAGGTAAATCATGTGAAAGAGTGATTTGCGAGTTTTAAAGTATGTGAAAATAAACTTGCTATATTTAACCCTAATTCCTCTGATTTTTTGTTATTATTACCAAAATCTTCAGTATCAATGATTTATACAATCGTAAAAGAAAAACATGTGCCGGGATGATAAATACCTTGTTGAATAATTCAGGCCATGAAAAAATAATCTTTTCAAAACTTCTTGAACGTTAATAGCTGGTTCTTATGAAATTTTTGAGATACAGTGGTATTTTTACACACGACTAAATAATTATTTTGTTACTTTTTTTTGAGGTTTTTCTTACCTAAAGGTATACTTGTGATACATTGTTGTTTTTAGAAAAAAAATCTCCATCAGAATCATTAAAAAAAGTATATACATACGGCAAGCAGGTAGAAACTTTGAAACCAGATATCTAGAATACATTAGATCTTTCAACTATAAAAAAACAGATAGCACTTTTCCTTATACTATTGCAGAAAATCTATGGACACACTGTATATACTCTGCAGAGCGTGTCTAATCATTTCGATACAAATACAGCAACAACAGTCCAACCAAGCGCATACGCTACGGACTTACACTCTGTCTATTGTGGGAAAAAGACACGACACGAAGGCAACTGTGGTAAACAGAAAGAGAAAACTGGTTTCGGATATTTCGTGATGTTTGTGCCGCTAGGCGCATTCTACTAGGATACTGTGAATTCTCTTTTCCTGTCGGTCTTCGAAGAAGGAAAGAAAGATGACTTCCATCTCCACTTCGGGGAAAAAAAAAGTTGGGCGGGATTTTATTTTTTCTTCTCTGCATAAACCGATTCTGTTTTTACCTCGTTTTCCCGGCGAATGAGCCCAATAAGCAGTGTTTCCGATGCGTTTCGTTACTTATGTTGAGAGGAGTTTGAATTTAAGGTGTTGAGATACGATTTTTAGTAGAAATATTGTTATGTTAAACCCATCTTTTGTTATTATTAATGTTGGGGTATATTAGATCAAGAACATAAGGAGTTTCTGTAATGAAGTAAGTTTTTGGTAAAGGAATATGAAGAATTACGCGAGATATACATAGATGGGTTATCAATCCTTTTATTTCTGTCTACCTACCTCTGGTGTTCCTCAAGGAACCGATCTCGGTTCACTTTTGTTTCTCGTCTTCATTAATGATCGTTCCAATGTGGTGTCTTGTCCTAAACTTCTCCTTAGCGACGACCTTATATCATTTATTTACCTTTGAGAGTAGTATCCATCTTCAAAGTCAGATCGGTGTTCGGGATTGATTCGTTGCTATTAAGTTATCTATGAATGTGTAACAAATGCAAAGTTCCGATCTTTTAAATCTAGGTCCATACATAATTTTCACTATGATTGTATGTATTAGAAGGGAGAAATTCTTTTAATTATTACACATTTTAATGTTGTGGATAAAAGTGTTGAAGTGTGTAATTTTAGAATGTGGGCCGTGTTAGAATTTTAAATAAAAAATAACTAAAAAAAAAATGAAAAAAAAAAAATAAAAATAAGGAAATCAATAAATAATATAGGGCTTCTCATACAATTATATTTAAGACTTTTAATTTTTTAAATTTTTTTCAAACATTTTTAAGAATTTTACATCTTCAAGGGGGCCCCCTTTTTTAATATCTTTATTTTTTTCAAACAGTTTTAAGAATTTTATATTTATATTTATTTATTTTATATTCGGGGAGGAGGGGGGGGGATCCCGTTTTTACTATTTTTTTTCATACATTTTTAAGACTTAAATTGTGTTATTTTAATTCATCGTACATAATTATGATTGTATGTATTAGAACGGAGCAATTCGTATTTTTAACATCTAAATGTTCGCTCCCCCCCCCCCCCCTCCCCCCCTAATTATATATTTTTTATTTTTTTCAAACATTTTTAAGGATTTTACATTTTCAAGGGGGCCCCCTTTTTTAATATCTTCATTTTTTCCAACATTTTTAAGAATTTTACATACCTATCTGGGGGATCCCGTTTCTAATATTTTTATTTTTCATACATTTTTAAGACTTAAATTGTCAAGCTCCCCCCGCCCCCATTTTAATTCATCGTACATAATTATCACTATGATTGTATGTATTAGCACGGAGCAATTCATATTTTTAACATCTACAACAATTTTTTTGTCAGATCTTCCAGAACTTTCTCTTAGACCAACTGTGCATTTTCACTTTTTTTTTTTATTTTAAACTCATCGAGATTAATTTTTCCTCGCTAAAATCTATTATTCAAAATTGTTGAGGTGGCGATATTTACCATTAGTCAACCTTAGCTAAAACAGTCCTACAATAATTACTATTTCCAGTTATTTAATACGTAGTTGCCTAAGACATACACACACAGCAATTTAAATGCTAATCTTATTAGAAATCGGCGTTAATAATCTCTTGTTTTGCTTTCGTGTACACGATATAACGGTGGTTCCGAAATTTTAAAACTAATTACCGAATGCAAATTAGCTACGCCGAGATTTAAACTGGTCGTCTTGTTGGAATGGCTACACTATAGGTACACCTACATGTTTCTAGTTGCTTGTGTAACTTTCCATAACTTCTCGCATGAATTTGTTTCTAAACTAAACACGAAATGAGATTACGGCCTGCGTGCTCGAGAATTATTTAAGACACTCACATAAGGCAAATACCTACATATTTCAGAGTAGCTTAGAAAACAAACTGTGTTGCGTTATATACATCGTAGATTTCATTTGAAACTTTCATGGTATCAACGAGATAAAATCATCCAGTTCTCGGCTTTAAAATGCGTTCTTTTACAACTTTATTCGTTTCAGAAACATATTTTCGTACACTTACAATAAATTAGCTTCCCACATCCCCAATCCTCTGCAGAAATATATTGCTTCCTACTTATCTAAATATACTATAGAGTAAACGGAATAATCAACTTATTATTAACTAATAATAAGTAACTTAAGGGATTTCCACTTGCTTGCACTTCTTTAACAACTCAACACGCATGGATAGGGCTACTACATGCCTAGATATTAATCAGGAAAAGAATGGTATAATATGCAATTACATACACCAGCTCTCATACCACTACGTAGATAATTGCTACGTAAGTCTCAAGAGTACAATGACACGCGTCTGCACATCTTACGGAGAAAACTGAAGATAATTCTTTCCATTTCCATCATCAAATTACAATTCCGATAAAGACACAACGTGTATTCTGATACGCGTATGACTCAAAATTGCCTGTTATTTCCACAAGAATACAAAATATCTATGTAAAACTCAGTTTACTCAACGTAATTCGTAGGCGCAAGATTTTGCCGTGTGAAATAACGTCTGCACTTCTTCTTCCAGGCATCTTTCGAACACGTGTTGACAACGTATTCATAATAACGGTTGCGAATTGGATAGGTCAGTCGGACGTAACATTTTCCGTTTCCTGTGTACACAGTAATAAAATGTTGCCATTACCACATTAGTAAATGTGTATGCGGCCGACACAACACCAAATAAATTAGTCTTATCAGTTCTCGTAATCTAGATGTTTTAAAACGACAATTAACTTGTGAGTTTGAAGTGATAGCCTTTTTATAATCTTCTAAAATAGTTCTTTGTGTGTTATACATATTGTTTGGCGGTTCTAGGTCTAGAGCAGATTGAGTCTAAAGAATGAATTGAAAAAGTAATATGTACCTGTAGTCGCACTTATGATGATATAACATGTATATACAACAATAATGACAGTATGGACGCCCTAATAATATATATTTTATGTAAGTAACAGGTAAAAGTCTCAACCTCCAAATGCAGTACAGAACTAATGAGAACTCGATACACGGTCGTCGAAATCAGCTGTACATTATTACTTCCGGTTCCATTATTTGGGCTTTTGACAGTTAAAAAGCATATTTTGAGGAAAACGGTAAGATATGAAAAAAAAAACATAATTTTTTTACTTAAGAATCGGTGAAAAAGCCCATAATTTGATTTATTATTACTCAACATTAACGTAATTTACATTTCGAACATGCATTTAGGAGTTGGGGTATTATACAATTTATTAAATTTAAAGGAAAATATATAATTCTTTAACAAATTTATGGTTTCCACTTTAGTAACAAAAATGGAGGTTGAGACGATTTATAGTATTTATAGTTTTAAAAGAAATTCTACGTTAAAATTTTGATTTTTCTAATGAACGTGTCAGTAATATGTATGTCTTTGCAAAGCAAAAGTGGGAACGCTATACAAGATAAAACCTAAAGCCACCTGACACTACTCATAGGATGCTGGGGTACTTGTCTCTCACAGGTGATTAGTGTATTTTTTCCTTAAAATATTTGGCCTACCTTGCGTGTCGTTTAGTCTTAATATAATTATAATAATATACTCAGTTTATATAGCGTAAAACGAAGTGATTTACATCTTTTGTTTCGTGTTAATGTTTTATTATATTGAAATTTAAATTGCTGTTTCGCGGAAGGTGGACGTCCTGAGTGGCTAGGGGAACGAAACGTCCACTTCCTGTTTCATATTACATGCTAACGTATTTACATGTATCTACATGCAGAAATACCTATCTTGCACTGAGTGTGGGATATTAAATTCAGTATTAATCTTACCATTATTATAATCCATACTAGAATTTATAATTTTGAGCGTTTATATTGATCTATGAAATTTAGTTTATTACGTGATGTACTACTAGCAATAGATTAAATATTTTCTGGTATTATATTGGAAGAAAGAGTTTAATTCACTCGATTTTTCTGTCAAATTTGTCTATTTTTCGTTTTCTTTACTCCATGCTACTACAAGCAATAGTTTTTTTACTGAAGTTTCTTTTAGTGTACCTATCTTATTATCTCTCTCCTCACCTATTTTTTTTTTGATATTTCATTCCCTCCTTGTCCACTCAAGCGCTATAGAACACCTCCACACCATCGACAAAGAGTCACACGAAGCTCGCTACCCACTACTACTGCCTGCCGTCGGGTTGGCTTTCAATTCCCTTTTATGCTTTTATTTCTTCGAAACGTAAGAGTTTCATTGTTTAGAAACAATGGATTGTAATTAAAATTAATAAAGCGTATTTCAAGTGCAGACAGCCCACTACATATGTACATGCAGTGGTGGACAAAGAAAAATAGGTGTAACAAGATAAATATCAATAGTTTCATGAAATAGCTGTAATATTATGGATAATTGTAAGTAGCAAATGTAACATTTATGTCAAAAATACATAATTTCTTAGTTACAGAATCATATAGAAATTGTATATTGTTATAAGAATAAAAAATAAATAGCCATTTTCTAGAGGATAAAATAATGGTGTGATAATTACTATCAAACGATAAGAAATGTGCAGAAGACACTCAAATATTCGTATCAAGGGATGAAGTACTGATATGCCGTACTCTAGAAATTCCTCGTTCACTTTCAAATTTAGCACTTCGTCAATGTTATTCATTTGAGTCGGTTTAGCACCACATAAGTAGCATGTCTGAGAAGATGTGCTTGTTACAGCACTAGCTACTTTACCATTTATCATAGTCATTAGAAATCCATGTTTAATAACAAGTTCTTTTTTTTTGAGAAATGCATTGGGTTGGTGTAACAATGAAATTTTGTTTTCAATATATTGCCTCTCTTCTTGAACGATTAAGGTTGACTTCTTTGCAAATCGAAATCTTATCGGCCGGCAGCATCTTGTTGACGAGGGTCGCTCATTTTGCCAGATTGCCTTTTTCTCTCCTACCGCACAATACATTTGAACTGGGACAAGGAAAGTAACAAAAATGCTATTGTCCGAGTATCCATCCCCAGAGTCAAATTTTTGTTTGTATCTGGAATGTCCGCTACTACCATCACAACCCCATTTAAACACGACAACGATATCTGATAGCTGTTCCCTGTTTAGCTCAAATATAATTTCATCGCACACTCTTGTTTGAAGAAGGCGCTCTACAGTGTGGCGAACCAAACTCTGAAGTTCCACTTCCGCCATAATGTCACCCACACTTATGTTATTAGGGTAACACCTTCTTTTTGCCTCGTAAGATGGATATATATCCGCATGTCTTTCCTTAGCTTGTAATCTGAACATACGGTATTGCTCCGCAGTTAACTTTCCATCAATTAATAAAGAAAGTGCTTCATCTTCTGTATGAGGAAGCGGTTCTGGTTTTGAGGATAGCCATGCTTTCCTAATTCTACGAGCACGTGTCGGTGTAGTCGTTGTCGCCTCTTGAATTAATTTTGCGGCTTCAAGTTGCCCTTCAGAGCGTAAGCTCATCAGAGTAGCGTAAATTAATTCTGATGAAGATCTCGTTGTACGGATATCGATGGTTTTCCTTCTTTTAGTTCGCTCAGTCGTTTCCAGAAATTCTTTTGATGGTCGACCTCTGGATGTTGAGGGCTCGCGTGTGTCTACTGGATCTCGCGATGGTAAAAGTTCCAGTTCTGACTGTAACCACAAGGCGTTTTCTTTCAAAAAGCGTTCCTTAACTCGCACACGTTTTTCAAATTTTTCAAAAATTTTGGAACAAATTTTTCGAGCTCGACTGCTAAGTTGTTTCATAACTTCGTGGTTGTCTGTTGCTTCAAACATATTCCCTAACTCCTGAATTAAGTGATCGATTCGCACTTTTCGACCTTGCACTTTATTGTCATAAAGAATTTCAAAAATTTATTTATTTTTATCTAACCTAGAGAGCCCGGGAAATCCAAAGGCTATTTTTTGTAATTTACAGTAGCTATGGCATTTATTCGACAGGCGGCCAGTTCTAGCGCGCTCACATCTTTCCTCTAGCTCGCACTGCCCGGCTGTATTTTTCCAAGAGTGTACAGTCAAAACAAACAATTGCATCATATCAACTTAATGTAATAATTAATATTTGATAGTATATCCCTTATTTTGCAATACCGTTTCAAATCATTCCGGTAAAGAGTTAATCAAGTCCTAGCATATTGTGACCAGGATAGCTTACCATTTTTGCACCATATCTTAACGCAGTTGTTTATTTTGATTTTTGTTTGGCTTTCTAATGGATCCTTGGCGCCCTTGCAAGATTCTTGATCGGATTCAGGTCCGTCGATTGAGCAGGCAACGGTAAAAATTAGTAATGGGCAAAAATCATTCACCATGACTATAATATATTACAAATATATGTGTATAATTCAGTTTGTATTTGCTTTCATTGATCGGGTAAAAGATGTATGATGGAAATAATTCTATTGGCCAACACCAATATTTTTGTATAAATTACCATTGAGTAAGCAGATATACTGACTTCGAATAGCAATTCTGACTATAATTGCGATAATATTTACAGTAATTGAATTATAATATTTCCAGCACTGTATGTATGTCTTTATATTTTGTGTATTGGGGCGTTTTGCCTGGTGCAATACAACATCTAAAATGAAAAAAATTAAATTGGAAATGGCGAGCGAAATTAAATACGTCGCACTCATTAGATTCTATGGAGGAGCCAAGCAGGATATTCGATTAGCCTCTATAAACTAGAAGAGTGCGCTTACTGAATAAAATTACCGACTACACACAGCTGTACATATTAGACGTAGGCATGGTGGAGACCGAATTGAGTATCAAAGGGTGAACGGCGCAACCCTTAACTGCGACTTCCGCCCGCTCCCGAGGGTGGGCACGCCATTGTGTGTATACCTTTCCACCCCTTACTCGATCGTACCCTAGACCCAATCCTAGTCGCCGTGTATTATACGAAAACTGGTTGATCGTCGTGTGAGATCGCTGGCACACAATTATAAAATATAGTCGTAGTGCCCTATAATCTCTTCGGCACATTTTAATTATATATACAAATGGGTCAGTAGTTTACTTTGGTTTGTCTGATGGACGTCGATCACACAATTGTGAAGGTGATATATTGGAAAGAGTTAAGAGAGCGATTTGCACGCACGTCAATGAAAAAGAAAGTTTTGATAAACACAAATTTATTTGTTGAAGGTGTTTCAACAACTTTTCACTTTGGAGAAACAGTCTTACAGATGAAATAAAGAAAAGGCTGCAACATGGTGTGCCACCAGGTTACGCTAAAGAAATATGACACCGACTATAACAACGCGAACAGTATATAGTGCAACCAGTAAGACAACTGAAAACAGATTATGATAATGAGTGTTTGCCTGGTCGCTGATCACACTAGATCTTTGCCCTTGAGATGGACTATATCCTACTTAAATTTGCGTTACACAACGTAATATGTTTCAGAAATTTAAATAGCCTAAAAGAATATCAAAATGACAAGGAACATATATGGAGAGGTAAGACAAGAAGATGGCACGATAACATCTAGGAAGAGATATGTTTAAGATGCTGCTAAATGAAAACAAGAGATCGGTCAATACATCCGTCCGCCTCCAAAATCTTCTTTTAAGTAACTACGAGAGAACTAAAAACTACTATGTGGCTTGATGTTGGAGCCTTGGGGGAATAATCTTTGACATAAAATTGAATGTGGATATCTTGTTGTATATTAAATCGCAATATTTTGATTAGTATTAAATAAATTTAAAACCTATGTGGATAGTAACTTTACTGGCGATAAATGTAGCACATCTAAAATTTGTTTAACAGTTAACAGTGGAAATTTCAGTAATTTGTGCTGAACTTTATGTTCTTATCGCTCTTCTTGAAACGTGAATAACTGAATCTACGTATACTTTCTAAATAATTGGTACATAACTATTTTATTTTATAAAAACAACAATTTTACTTTTTGAAATTAGTAAACTTTGACATTTTTTGTTCAAGTTTTTTTTTTACAATTTCGAAAACTAATAGTGCTATTAATATCTTTCACTCTTGTGTACGTTCTCAGCCTACTAAGAAAGAAAATTACTTCCTTAACCCTGGAAGGTTACTCTTCATTTTAGTACATTAAGGTTACTCTTCCTCGAATGGACGAACTATTAAAAAAAAAATTCTGGCAGAACGATTTTTAAAGTAAAAAATAAACAAAAATTTTTTTTTACTTCAGCGTTTTATTAAAAAATAAAGAAAAAATAAAATATAAAAATTTAATTTTCTCATAAAATTCCCTACGAATTTGTACTCTTTTTTTTTGGTTCTTTCAACTAAATAACTTTTTAAACCAACAAAAACTTAAAAGATAAAAACAAAAAGGACTTATTTCATACACAGCATTTAAAGATAATCAGTCAAGTAATACAAAAGAAAAAATATTTTTAGTTATTAGCCTT
>JARFOC010003758.1:0-11353 GCA_031763485.1 Osmoderma eremita | reverse complement strand
TAGTTCTTGCTATTTGACATTTCTGTAACTTTAATTATTTCAAGTCGAACTATAATATATACTGATGAATCGTGGGTAAATACGGGGAATGCAGTAAATAAAACTTGGACAGACACTATAATTAAAAATAGTCGCCCAGCCATTAAAGGATTAAGCACTGGTTTGAAATCCCCAAACGGGCTTGGACCTCGTTTTGCATTAGTTCATGCAGGTGATGATAACGGATTTGTTCCTGGTGCTGAATATACAGAAAAATACTGCTGATGTTCATCATAAGATGGTTTCAGACACATACGAGGATTTGTTTATTAGGAAATTGCTTCCAAATATACCGTAGAAGTCAGTGATTGTTCTTGATAATGCATCCTATCACTGCAGAAAATTTGAAAAAATTCCAACGGTAGCATGGAGAAAAAACAATATCATTGATTGGCAAATACCAACCACTGACTATGCTAAAAAAGGACTTGCTGTTTTGCGTGTCACAAATTAAATCCCAGTATGATAAAATCGGGACTGACGAACTTGCAAAATAAAAAGGTCATGAAGTTCTTCGATTACCACTTTACCACTGCGAGTTAAATCCCATTGAAATGGTATGGGCACAAGTTAGAAACTGTATAATAATGAATAATGTCACATTGAAGGTAAAAGATATGTAGGAATGAATTCGAAGAACATATAGCACTGTAACAGTTGATAATTGGCAAAATTACATCAAACATGTAAAAGAAATTAAAAAGGAAATGTGGATACTGGATAATTTGCAAGATGACATTGAAGAATTTATTATTCGTGCAACAGATTCGTCATCATTTGAAGATCAAATTGGTTCATCGACGGACTAAAAGTTGATAGAAGACATATGTTGGGGTAATTATTATTCCTTTCTTAAATATTATTGTATTATATGGGGATTTGTGTGATTCCAGCTATTGTTACAAAAGTGGAAGCTATTATTTGTTAAAGGATTATATATTTTACTTTAAATTTAATAAATTGTATAATACCCCAATTCCTAAATAAATGTTCGAAATGTAAATTATGTTAATGTTGAGTAATAATAAATAACATTACGGGCTTTTTCACTGATTCTTGAATAAAAGTTTTTTTTTATATGTTACTGTTTTCCTCAAAATATGCATTATAACTGTTAGAAACCCAATCAATGGAACTGGAAGTAATAATGTACAGCTGATTCGACTATTTGGCAACCGTGTATCGAATTCTCATAAGCTCTATACTGCATTCGGAGGTTGAGACGATCTATAAAACATGCTTTGTGGCAAATAAGAACATAACCTAAATTCTTCAAATATTTCTTCCATCATGTCATATATATGTTATTTGTAAAGTACGTATTAGTGAAAATACAAAGAATAATATTTAAAAAGATATTATCGTAAATGCTCAACACGTATACACAGTAATTGTCACTGCAATAACATTTTTTCTAGTTTCCATTGATTGAATTTTGCGCAGAGTGCGCCACCCTCAGAGGATACACACCCTTGTCCCTAAACCATATATATTTTAGACACATATGCTGCACTCTATTGTATCAGTGGCAGCGATATATAGGACACTTGCGCATAATGCTTCAGTTTGAATCTAAGAAATGTGCAATAGAGTGTCATTAGGATTTCAATATCAAAATGTTGGTACATCCTCCATATGACTCGCAAGATATGAGTAGCGGACCCACATACGTCTTCCATAAGATTAACAAACGCTCGCCATGAATCTAAGTGGGCTCCTAGATTTTTAACGACAGTAGAACGGGATATCACATTGCCTGCGATTGTGTAATTATATTCTAATGAAACTTGTTTGCTATGATAGGAAAGGATTTATCAATAGTTATAAAAATGAAATTTGAGATGTTGAGTAAAACCTCAGATTAAACCAACCATGATTGTTTTTATAGGACGCCAAAAAGTATATTAATAAGTAGCGCTTCCAGATTTGATCTTTGGGCAAGGGTAAAATTCTACTAACTATTGCCTATTATTCAAGTATTCCCGCAAAAGAAGTAGGGAAGAATAGCGAAATCACTAATTATGCATTTCATTTAATAAAGTAAAACTGATCAAGGTGGTGGAAAGCTTTACTCATGTCGGTATAAATACGATCAGCTTGACCTGGAGAATCCAACACTTCATTCAAACACTGAGTTATACACACTAAGTTTGTAGGAGTAGATCGACAAATCATAAAGACATGCTACCATTGAAAGAGGGAGTATAAATCTTGTTGTATATTATAGACTCAAGATCTTAACAACATTGGATAGAATAAGTATCGATAATCACTGTCTATTTTATAGTGTCAAATAAAACAGACACGCGAAATTTTCCAGATTTGAGGAAATATTGAGGATGTTAACTTAAACAATATTTTTAGCAGTTTTGTAAATATCGATGCAAAATCTCTGACAGCAAAGCTGGGGAATTTCATTAACTCCTTCAGTCTATTTATTTTTTAACCTTCTAAGAACTTATCACTCCTTCAGCAGTGATAAAATTAAACGATACACATTTGTTGTGGTAAATTGAGGACTTTAGAAAAAGAAACTGTTTTGAAAATACCTACTGCATGTGGTCCTGGTTACATTTGCTCGAATGTGTAAAACATCAATCAGTTATACAGAAGAGAACTGGGTGTTAACAGTGATGGCAGTCATATAGATCAATTAGAGTGTATTACAGAATATATTCTTATGAAATTTTAAAATGCTTTTGACAGTGAAAAGATAATTAATATGCAGGTATTTAAAGGCTTAAAAAAACCGCGTAAACTTTGGATTTCATCCAAATATGAATTTTCTGGTTTCTGGTGTTTCCTTGCTAGTTATTACATTAAGCATTGTAATGTCAAATGTAATGAAAGATTAATATAGACAAATCAAACGTGTGATGGGTAGCTAACGTAGCTTGACTTGGCAATAAGTGACATAAACTGGAGAAGAAAAAATAAAAATGTCTGATAAAGAGCAGCTGCGAAAGAGTGCTTTCCACCAGATGATGTCAAAAGTGGAGAATTACTAAAACTTGAACGCAAAAGGGTCAAAATAATTACTTCTGCGTTTACAGGTCACTCCAGACTCCGAAAACATCTACACAGAATCGGGTTATCGGAGGAAACCGAATGCCGACAGTGTATGGAGGACGAAGAAAAAATAGAGCCACTGTCCTGCGGCCACCCGAATAAGTTACTCCATCTTTTCCCTAGCTGACCTGAAATATTCCTCATTGAACAAGATTCTGAGCTACCTCAAGGGCCTGGACTTGTTTGATGAACTCTAGGATGCCATCCGCTCTATAATAGAACCTAGTGGCCGAAATAGAAGGTACGCTTGATCGAACCAGGCAGATGACATCTCTACATCGAGTATCAAGGGGCAGCTGATACCCAACTAAGGAATCGAGTTGCAGCATGCGTCTGTAGCGTTTAAGCTACCAAGTGCTTAAATCGATTTAGTAGATTTTTTGGACATCAATCGGCTATCGTTATTGATACAAACCCAGAATATCCTGATTAAACAGTAGATATCAAAAATGTGTCAGTAATACTGAATCTATTCTGACATTTTTCATCAGTGCTTCTCTAGTTTTTGATATATCAAGCTAAAACAGAAATCTTTCTAAATACCGTACCAACGTTGTTCAAGTGAACTGAACTGAAACTTGATTATCAATACAAAAAATGTATTTTTAAATTCGTTGAGAGAAAATATTTCCTTTTCCCATGTTTTGTCCAATAGATTCACAATCTACAACACTGCGATTCTATTACAACTCTTCGCGTTATGGCCAAAGCCTAGGAGACGATACCGTACAGTATATACGGCGTTGCCGTTGTTTTAGTTCTCCCATGGACATTCGGTCGATCGACGTCAAAAACGACAAAGTTAAATCATGCAAAAGTTCGGCGCGTACACGAGCATGAATAAGTGTACTCGGAGTGTTTATATTACGTCTCGTTTCACGTTCGGAAGAACACAATATTATTCTTCGAAATAAAGAAATATTATCTAAAGTGAGTTCGGTGTGTGTGTCTAAGGAAATTTCGCACGCTGGAATATCATGAATAATGGGTATAATTTGTAATTTTACTCGGAACGTTGCTCCTAGCGCATTCTTTTTCGTTACAAAAAAGAACTGAAATGGTTTCGTACCAACAGCAAAAGTAGAAACACTGCGGGTTCATATATTATCATTCCACTCTGCTTTCTTTATTTACCTACATACTGGGGAAAAAACCTGTTACATTTACTAAAAGATTATTGCAACTGCAATCCTCTAGTTTCAAAAACTTTCTTTGTTTTAATATCTGCAAATAGTTTATACAGCAATGTTATTTTCTGAACGAGAAAATTAATTAGAGCAAACGAATTTAACTGAAAATCATCAACAAAGTAATGCAACAGTATACACGTATGCTCAGCTCTCACCGGGGTGCGATATATGTATATTGTACGTAGCGCGATCTGACATACTTGAATTTATTTCCGCCAGCAAGTGATTGCCGATTTCGGATAAACTATGTTAGTTTATACAATCGCAGAGAAGGTAAAAATCATAACATGGTATTTTGTTGCAAATTCCTATCAAAGCACAATCGATCTATTGGCCGCGGATCGTCCTATTCCTTCGCATTCTACGACCGAAAGGATCGTGTTTAGAAAATTTGGTTGTGTGGTCGGAAATTGCCGTAAATGCCAACAAATGGACTAACACCTTCAAATCCCTCTAATACCTCTTGAACGGCAGGAGAGAGAAGTGAGGGTGCCTTCGTTGGTTGAAATGCACGAACCTTGCTCTAGCAGTCAAATTGCAGATGAAATCGGTGTCAATAGAAGTACAGTAGAACGTATTCTGAAACACAACAAATACAAAAGTTATAAAGTTCAAAAGAACCAGAAGATTTTTCTCAGGACCAATTTTGCAAGAATGGAGTTTTGTGCGTCCGTGGTAGAAAGGTGTATCCAAGACGAATATTTTATAAAAACATATTCTGTTTTCCGACGAGTCCTCCATTCCACGTCATGGCAAGCATAATCCCTCAGTCGTGCGATATTGGTCTCGAGAAAATCAACATCTGGTCCGTACTGTAAGAACTCAGTACCCCAAGAAACTTAACGTTGGTATCTTGGGTGGACTTGGGTATAGGACCATTTGTTATCGACGGCACTTTGAATGGAATGAAATATTTGGATTTGCTGCGAACGCAAATTATGCCAGCTGTCCTTCAACTTAACCCCGATTTTGATGCAATTTGGTTTATGCAAGACGGTTGTCCTGCGCATAACACCAGACTAGTAATGGAGTTTTTAAAAAACAACTTTCCTAATCACCCGACCTCAATCCCTACAATTTCTTTCTGTGGGGTATGTCAAACAAAATCTTTACAGTTTCGCAACAATAGCGACCTTGCAATAATTGCAAGTAGAACTGTTGAGAATTTTTGCGACAATAACCCCTAGATATCTTCAAAAAGTGTGGCGGGGGTTTTACGATAGACTCGGCTATTGTTTGGCCGCGGGTGGGGTATTTTCGAACCCTCCATAAAGTAATATTGCTTTTAATAGTAATATTATTTTGCGAGGTACGTGATTTCACAATTGATTAGACTGATTGTCGTTACTGTCCATGTCAGCTGTTGTCTATAAATATCTATGAGTCAGCTATTTATTTCTTCTGTGTTGTGGGAGAATTGTGTTTTATTGTTGTTTATGTTTTAGTTAAACGAATTAAAGGGAAGTACACTTTTTACAAGATTTTAAATATATCATCAGATGCGATTGTTAAAGTAAGTTGTTTGAACATACCTTTTAAAATAAACGACAATGAATGTCGACTAATTTGTATGTCTGCTACCAAATGTTATTTTATTGCTTCTATTGCACAAAGTGTATTATCCCATTGGTTCTAACATGGAGAAATATCCGTGTTATTTATATTTTATGTTTTTTAAACTTTTTGATGAGCCTAACTCTCTTTGCCCTGTCTTCAATAATAACTAACTAACTAACTCCGCGTATATAAACAAAAACATGCGAACAGTAACAAACAAATTAACATAAAAACAGAACTGCAAATATTACTTTTTATTCTGAATATAAAATTAAAAATTGTGTCAACATGAGAGATCTTTAGACAAAAGATGAGAAAGTGAAGATCTAGTGATGTTAACTTTCTTCCTGTTTACCCTTAACAAAAACTTAAAAACACCTCACGCTGCACAAATATATACAAACTATACGTATTTCAATAACATAAGGTTTCTTCTTATTCTTCATTAAAGGATAAACATCGGAAATTTCTAAATTTTCCATTATTCTTATGAAAATATGCAACCCGCCTTGAAAATAAAAGGTAGCACACCCTTTTTCTTAACTGATATGGGAACTTTGGTCTTGTAAGCATTTACCAGTTGTAGCTTATTTGCTTTTCCTATTCTTTCTAAATTTATGGCTTGAAAAGGTACATTCTGAGCTAAAGTATTTTAGTACTGGATTCTTTAATGTCAACTTTAGTATAACGTCCATTTACTTGAAGAATTTAATTAACCCTTTGAGTGCCAAGAAGCGCGATTGCGCTCCTGTATATTCGGCCAGTGTATTGAGGAGCACGATTCTTGGCAGTCAAAGGGTTAACCATAACATGCCTATGTCTACGGCTATCATTTTTACAAATGGGAATTGCTTTCTCGTCTTTAATTACCAGTAAATCACAAAATGTTGCCACCTACCTGTTAAAAATTCAAAATTCATCAAAAATATATTTTCATGCCGTGACTTACGTGTGGTCGGTTCCGAATAAAGATACCAATAACCGTATGTTAGACAGAAGTGCAGCCATTTTTTAAAGTCTGATATGTTGGAAATACACTTGGGAAATATAGCTGCATCCATGTAATACATATCTCAGGATGTAGTTCATTTGTGATTATGTGATGTATTAATCCATCACCTTTGCATTTGACAGCTCGATTAATTTTTTTTTCACATTTAAAATTTTTAATTAAATTATTGAAAAATTAAATTGCACTACTGTAGGAATAAACACCGTAGCGTGTTTACAACGTTACTATGTTACTATAGTAAAATGCAAATCATAAGTATTTAGTTTAGAAAATAAAAAAGATTGCATCGGCCGGGAATCGAACCCGGGCCGCCCGCGTGGCAGGCGAGCATTCTACCACTGAACCACCGATGCTTGCTTAAGCCGCTTTAAACAACCTAAAGATTTTTGTCCATACAGATTAAGTAGCATCGATAAAGTTTTTAATTCGCCAATAAAATTTTTAAAAAAGTATAAGGATATCCTATATCAAGGCAACTTCCATACCAAGTTTTAAAAAAATTCATTTTATGTTAATTTTTCTTATCAATAATCGCCACAGGTTATCATTGAACATTGCTGGACCAATGACAGCCTCGTCAAATTTCCAGAGACTAGTGGATTGAAAATACCACAATTGATATAGAAGGACAAAGCAACACAATTTTTCATCAACAAGATTAGACTAGATATAACTTTCTTGTTAAGTGGATGATTTGACCGCATTCCCAAGCAGCACAATTCAAATTTGCCGCAATTATTTTTAGTAACTTCAACTTAAAGATATTAAACTTGATGTAATACAAAATTGTAGGTAATTTCATGCTTTAATATTGAAGTTACTAAAAATAATTGCGGCAAATTTGAATTTTGCTGCTTGGGTTGACAGTTCGGAGAATCTTTGATTTTTGATCTTGTAAAGGTGAGAAGGGGAGCAGCAATGATTATATCTAACCTAGAGTCCTTTTAAATTAAAGTTAGCCCCCTAATACCAGCGTCGTTTTTACGTGTACATTCATTATGTTTTGCAATTTTGGACTGTCTTTGTCAAATTCGTCGGCGCGGGGCGAAGGGAATCATGTGTTAGTTCACATATTTTCGGGGCGAATGTTTACTTGGACGGAATCTAGTAACATTCGTGACATTTTTGCGGGATGCATAAGGGAAATCGGTAAATCAGAGGATTACTAGTACCGACCAACTATACCAGTCAATACCTTCAATTGATGGATTCTCCAATTTCAACTCAATCACTCCATATTCGGCATTCAATGATGTTTAACCAATTCTGGGAGGTATGTTGACTATATAATTTGATGAAGTCCCATTTTTTGCTAACCTATCAGCCATTTCTATCCAGAAATACCCTCATGACTAGGAACTTATAGCAAATGAATAGATTTATGGGCGTCTTGGATGCGTGTTAAATATTCCGGAACTTTAAGGGTAAAGTCATTCAGATGGGAATCGATTCCCCTCTTTGCCATCATACAAGCGCACTTTTCGAATCAGGCGCGATTACCGATTTCTGAATATCTTGGGTGCGACCTTTCTACGCGCCATTAGGATTGCAAACGTTTCTGTCGTACATACTGTAAATTCAGCAGGTAATCTTGTAAGAAGTTTAAAATTGCGGAGAGGAATAGAAAATCCATATCCCACCTATTCATTTGGATTAAGAGAGGCATCGGCATATACGTATTTGCACATATTCTCCAAACTTCTGATTTATTTTCGATAGAAATTCTGAATTTATAAGATTATTCGCAACGGACTCGTTGGGTTTTAGAAAATTAACTTCTCAAGGCTGCGTCTTATTAGTTGGTTAAAATAATTGGTTTGAAAGCACAGTAGGGCGGTGAGTCTATTAAGTTTTATATATGTTGATTATTACTTGATTATCGCACGCCAATGAGAATCAGAAATCTTGAGTTTCTATTGACAACTTATATTGTGAGATTATACGGTAAAATTTTTAAATTTGTGCTATTTTGCCCTTTTAACCGTAGAATGCATTATTGCTGCTCTAAACAAGAATGGACATACTTTTTATTATCTTAATAGCTTCTAATAAGGCGGCGATATACAATACCTTGGTTATGTATACCAAAAAACATTCCTGCTATTATTGCTCGCACTTGTACCAAATTGTTTTTTTAGAATAAAAAAAAAACGACGTTCAATTTTAAAGCAGTGGTCATCTACGAACATTGAAGATTTACTATAACAAAACCACGATGAAAGTTGCGTTAAGAAGAGGATGAGTTGTTCGTTTGCCATACCTGTCAAAGGAATGTTATAAAACTATGACGTCTATTCTTTCTGATAAAATAACGCGTCTATAACAGATATTTATATTTTCTATAGTATTGCTAAGGGTAGACAAATCCAAAAAATACTATTTAAAAATATTGTCATCTTTTGTTAAAAAACCGTTTCAAAAGCATTCAATCTATTGTATTCCAGAATGATATCTATATAATTCTCTCAACGGAACAGCGGACTTTTGACAGCAGTAATGTTAAAATCACACCAACACAACCAAACACAGCTACACATTCAGCAAATAGATAGTAATGTCAAATCTAGTGACATTTCGTCCGTGTAAGATTTCTTCAATCAGAACGTCGCCAGTTGCATAGATAAGGTAAGTTGTCAACCGACTTAGTTGACATTTGTCATTTTGACGTTCTATTAAGTGTTGATAGTCTTTGTATTTTTTAAACCTGACCTATCTAATACTGGTAAAACCATATGATATGCTTTGCAATGCGTGGCAACCATTTCATGAAACGGCGAAGTGTCAAAAGTCTGTTGTTTCGTTGCGAGAACTATATCCAACAACTCTTCAAAATCCTAGAAGATAGTTACACGAAAGTTGAACTAAAATCTAGAGAGTATCTATGTAGAAGCAGAATATTATGTGGTTTTTGTAAAACATTTTTATTGAAAAACAACAACGGAGCATCTCATAAAAAGTTTAAAGTTTTTCACCCAACACATTAAAATAAATGGTAAATGATGATTATGTGATCAAACGTAAAGGAATTTAGTCTGCGTGCATAAATACGTCCGTCGAGCTAACTGTTACAAGATGAAAGCACTAGCCAGCATCACCACTAATTGCTGTCAACGATTAACAAGGGGATGGGTACCATAGAAACGTATGACTGTTACCCTTTATAGTGCAATCTGGACAGCCTTCTATCTATATGATATCAAACCCAATCGGATGGAAATTTCATGGAACAGTACCCACACAATAAAGCAAGCAAGGATATTAATAACGGCGGATAGAATTCGATCTAACCTGAGGCAATTGATGAGCTTTTTAAGTCGGGTGTACGTCACAAACACATGCATGTTGTGTTTATCCTGTTGGTATTTAATAATATAAGGCTAAAAAACGTTCCTTTTGTATATTACTTTGTAAAGCCTGCTATAGTTCGAGGAAGTAAATATGGTCTTTGTAAAATATACGAACTAATTCATATGTATAATATGAAATGGAGAAATAGAGAAATTTTATATTGCGCATGGAGCCAAGAAGCTTAAGGTAAATTACAAATAAGAAGAATGATGTGATGGTGGGTGATAAGATGGCTAAGTTGGACTTGTTTCCAAGCTACTTTGAAGAGCTTCTGAACACGACGGATATTGTGGATCCTGTACTAGGATATGAGCCAGATAGAGGAGATGAAACTAATGTGGTGGCCGTACCAACACAACAGGATATCGAAAAATGCATAAGTGCTCAAAAGAATAACAGGAGCCCAGGAGAAAATGACATACCGATGGAAGTGTTCAAGTCTGGTGGCAAAGAAATCAGGGAGAGAATTGGCGGTCTAACCGTAACAGCATGGAAGATAGAAGTGTTGTCCGAATGCTGGAATACAGCGGTAATCGTCCCAAAATATAAGAGGGGAGACAAGAAAGAATGCGTGAACTATCGAGGAATTGCTCTTCTAGACACAGTGTTCAAGGTACCTACTGGCAAGCATATTAAAGGATCGATTAAAGATTTACCAAGAGGATTTGTTGGAGAGTATCAGAGCTGTTTCAGAGAAGGAAGATCCACCGTAGACCAGATATTTACAATGAAGCAACTCCAGGCGAATGCTTATGAACAAAATTAACGTCTGCATATGCTCTTCATTGACTATAAGTAAGCATACGACTCCATAAAGAGGAGTATGTTATTCCGGGTCTTGAAAAAGCTAAAAGTGCCCGCCAAATTAAGAAGACTTGTGGCAAGGACATTAGCTAGCACATATAACAGGATCTTGTTAGAGGGCGAGGTGTCAAGGGAATTTGCTGTTAGACAGGGTCTTAGACATTGGGACCCATTGTACGCGACACTGTTCAACCTAGTATTGGAGATGATTTTGAAGGAATGCCAAATAGGAATAGGAGGTTTAATAAACAACAACAAATATATATGAGGCGATCGACACCAAGATGCCTACTTTGTGCGTTTTTATAGATCTAGCTAAGGCATTCGACACTGT
>JARFOC010003709.1:0-11356 GCA_031763485.1 Osmoderma eremita | reverse complement strand
CCGAATAATGTCGTCTCGTTCAATGAGTATACTTTTACGTCCTACTTTTTTAAATTCGAAACCCATATCGTGTAACAGTAAGTAAAGTTGCTCGATGGAAGTTAGGGAGATCATCATCACCATTGACAGTAGCAAGAATTGCATTTAATGTAGGTGGCATATTCTGTATAAAAAAGAACTATGCGCTTTACGTCGAATAGGTACTTGCGTGTTCTCAGCATGTTTGTAATCGGTCAGTTAGTTGTATGCCTTTCTTTTTCTTGGGTTTTCTTGGACTCGATAATGAACCAGTTTGTTGCTTCTGTTTTATATTACATATTGAACGCTCTGAGCAACCCAAAGCTTTACTTGCTTGTTGAACGGTACCACTCACATTCATAGTTTTATTTAAATAATTTAAAACATTTGCAATCATACACTTCTCTTTCGGGCTAAATTTTTCTCTCTTACGCCGTTTTCTCTCTACAGGCTCTATTAATGCAGTGAAAACTGTAATTCAATGTGCAGGTTGTAAAATTTAAAAAAATCAAGAAAAATATCCATATTACCCTGTGCACGCTCGAAAAAGATGGAAGCGTTCTGAAAAGAATGATTTGTACAACTATATATAAACAAATTAACCTGGAATTTAACTAAAAATATTTTAAAACTACGACGATACCGATTGACAGCAGTTGACGATAATGGATAGATAGATAGGTACTTTGCCGCCGCCGACATATGTAAATAAGTTGCAACATAGCAATCGGAAGTGAAGATATCGCTAATGACAGCAACTAAGGGTAGTAAGAGACAAAAGTTGCCATTATATCCCATACTTCATACGGAGGTTGAGACGATCTATAGAAACTCTACTAACACAATATGTAAACTCAAACAACAAACACAGAACCAGTAAGAAGAAACACCGATTACAGGTACAGGTTATATTATTTTGGTTGTAAGCAATATGGCGCGGTAATTTGAAATTTTAATGGAGATAATTCTGTTCGGACCTCAAACAGAACTATTTTAGAACTTGAATTTGAACTGTCATGTGCAGTGCACCTATAATTCTAGAACGATTCTCGAACTCGAGGTGCGAACAAACCTATAATCATTATTGAACATATTTATAAAGAGTGCTTGCTGAAAATAGTCGTAGTTGTCCAATATTTGCAGACGGATCTTCTGACTGAAGTATTGACTCCTTCACCATGTCCAAACTATATTCGTCAGGAGGTGTCACATCACGTCGACGAAGTGTGCTCAAAATCTGTTGCACGTGAAATTATTCTGTTTTCAAAATGCTTATGAAATAAGGCTAGGGAACGTCTGGCTGTATGTCTCGTTGCGACATCCTGCCATCCTGCCGTCATCAATGCCTACCGGTGCATCTGTAGATTTCGTACGTGGCTAAGTCAGGTAACTCAGGTACTGTGGAATGGTGTCCCTACAATCATATCTGGGCGCTTAAATCTAAGGCACCGAATCGTTTGTCGATTGATGACTTTCACCCGAAAACGTTCCTCAAGAAATGACAATGAAATGCTAGTATGACAACTGATGACAAATAAGTCAAATATGACAAATGCACATTACGTGAGGAATTCCACCGCACTTTTGGTACTGTTTATTTTGCAGCATACCGTATTTGAACATGTTTACAATTTATTGGGCTGCCTCGCAGTGTTATTGCAGTTTATGCAAGTAATTTTGCAACCAAATATTTGTGATACCTGTAAAGTGAGAGATGTGTGATATCGATTCTAAGTGTAGAGTTGACATGTACGGAAATTACTGCAATCGCAGCACACATTAATGCACAATGTAAAATTTTGTGAAAGCTATCCTATAAACATGAAGTCTTTTCCTCTTTCTCATACGAGTTTCTGAAATACTTAATTTGCAAATATTCTATACACGGGAAAGAAATTATATTACGTTGGTGTTTTTTTTTCAGTACCAAACACGCGCCCCACGAACTCGGGTCTGGTATTCCGTGTTTCGAAATAATACTAACGATAATAATAATAATGATAATAATGGAAATGCCGTAGCCTAGGGACTGGAACCGGTGATCAGGTCGTTATCTAATTTACCGTGTAAATGCACCGTAATGGACTCGAGAACTGGCTCTTTCGACCGGGGCACGTGACCGAATAACGTGCGCCAGTATTGATAAAATGTAAACAAACATTCCGTTTTCCTTTTTTCCTCTTCTCCTCGTTTCTTCCTTTATATACAGGATGATAGCGAGACATGTGGAGATACTTACATATTATTGGTTTCGTTTAAACTTATCTATTGGCAAATACCTTCTATGCCTCGTTATTTTTCGAAAGGTACGGCATAAATATTTCATTTTCATTTCATTTTATTGTCCAACAGATTACCAGTTACAAGACAAAAATATTTACAAAGTGAGTACATACAAAAAAAGAAATAGATAATACAAAATATATTTAAATTAATAGAAGTTATAAGAAGTCATCAATATTATTATGGAAAATATTCTCATAGTGCAGATCAGCGGAGCGGCACATTGTCACTAGTGGCGAGGCTAGCAGCAAGTTGGTCATAGAACAGGGTAGAGCAAAGCAAGAAGAGGAACGAGAGGAAGCCCTAGGAATGCGGAAATCCAAAGAGGCATGAAGAAAAGGGCTATCGATGACGCCGTGAGCTAACTTCCAAATAAAGCGCGCACCATGGCATTCACAACAGTGCGTTAAAGAATCCACTGAATGTCTATGCAATAAGGATGCGTAATCAATACTTCGCCGCGGATACACTCCATCCTCTTTCAACCTGATCCAGTGATAACTGAAGATAAACATAGTGGGGAGACCACACTTGATAGGCATACTCCAACTTGCTCACAACGAAGCTAAAGTAAAATATTTTCAAAAGTTGTATACTTTGAAAAGCTGTACAGTAGCGGATGAGAAATCCCAATGTTTTAGATGCTGACAAGCAGAGGCTAGTAATGTGTGATGATGCAAAGCTCATAGATTGGTCAAAAAGTACACCAAGATCTTGTACTGTTTCAACCCTCCGCAATACATCATGATTCAACAAATACGCGGACATAATTGGATGATTTTTTCTAGAATATGAAACAAAGCAGCATTTACTAATATTTAATTTTAAATATTTTTTTGCAAGTTTAAGACGTCACCGAAGTTAGCAATTGAACTATAAACTTTAATATCATCAGCGTAAGTCAGAACTGGGCAAAAGAAGTGCCACAACAAATCGTTAATATAAGAAAGAAGAAGCAAAGGCCCCAAGTTGGATCCTTACGGAATTACAGAGTAGGCAGGAATTCGTAAGACCTAAAACCATTATAATGCACATAGTTAGATCTATTACTCAAATGGGATTCCATAAGTTGCAGGAAGGATGCAGTATGACCAAAACAGTCTAATTTTTCAAGTAAAATCCCGTGGTCAATGCTGTCGAAAGCGCTACTAAAATCAGTGTATACCACATCAACTTGACCCCGCCTGTCCAACCAACTCCCCACAAATGAATTGCGAGATATTGACAAGGTTACTAACCGTTGACCGCCCACGAACAAAACCATGCTGATAAGGTGAAATGAAAGACTTAAGACGTTCGTATAGATGGTGAAATAAAAAAATTTCAAAAGCTTTCACGAAGTTGTACAAAATGGATATTGGTCGGTAATTAACAACATCTGATTTTGAAACCTTTTTAAATATCGGAGAGATTCTAGTTTTCTGCCATAATTTTGGGAAAGTCGATGTTTGTACAGATAAATTAATAATAATTGCTAAAAGATTAGCAAGAAAGAACCATTCTAGCATCTCTTAGTAAAAACGATGGAAATAAGTCATCTCCAGAAATATTATGGTCAGGGAATGATGACATGATGTTTATTAGCTTATCCTCAGAAATTAGTGGCAAAGTAATAGGCAGTAATAGGAAGTATTTGTAAAAGGTGAACTGTCAAAGTAAGTAGAACAAAATTTATCCGCAAACGCATTAACAATATTTTGACGAGTGTCAATCACAATCCTGCTGTAAGTAAATGCACTAGGTATTCTGGTAGAGCCTTGTTTATTTCGAATATATTGAAATATTTGTTTGGATTCACGTCCAATGAATGTTTGAACATACTCCAAGTGGGTGTTATAAGCAACTGAAATTTACTGTTTGCAGAGAGTACGTAACCTCTTGAATTCATTTAAAGAGAAATGGTTTTTGGTCGAGTTCCACTTACGTCTGTAATAAGAGTTCAGTTCAATGTTAGAAATAACATCGGAGGTGAACCACTTAGGATAATCAATTTTTTTAGATTTCGTAGAAAATTTGGGTACACTAGCATCCAATGCACTGTACAAACAATCATAGAATTTGCCCAAAGCCATATCAACATCGTTGATTTCATTCAAAAATGACCAATCACAATCCGTTAGATCAGCATATAATCGAGGAATGTACGCACGCCTGAAATTGTATCTAGTATTTGTGTTAGATGGAAAAGAAGAAGAAGTCGAAGGACCAGTAAAAGTTAAGGTAACGATTAAAGCAGGATGGTAATGATGAACCGGTACAAACGGAAAATCATCACGCTCGACGTTTATGTTATGTTCAGCATTTGAAAGGAGCAAATCAAGAAATCACTCATCACAATTGACAACTGAGTTGTATTGCTGTAATGAGATCATAATATAAGATATTGTCTGTCTAAACTGATTTGCAACATATTTGTCGGGAAGAAGCCAAAAAGTAATCATGGATGTAGGGGCGTTCCGTAAGACTGTGTTGGGCCCTGCATTATTTCTGGGATTTATTAATTACTTTCCTAAATGCATTAATGATACAATAAATGGAATATTACATGGTAATATTAATTTAATACTAACGTCAAAAACTGTTTGTGATCTTTTCAATTCACTTACAACGGCTGTAACTAACATAAGTCACTGGATGCGATGCAGTAGACTTGTGGTGAACGTTCAGAAAACATAATTTACCTTTTTTTATAATGGTAGGAAATACAATATTTCCAGTATTGATACTAATGACTCACAGATTAACGGCTTATCACCGCAAGGTACCTTAATAGCTATACTTCTCACAATTTTCTTGTCCTGTTTAACCCACCTTATATTCGCTTTGGTTTTTAAGATGTTAATGACAAACATGTTTATCTCGGACATATGCAATGAACAATTTTTGCTTTTCACACGAACAAAAATCGACTAAACTCTAAGTAAATACACTTGAAATCAAACCTCTAAGCTTCACTTGAAAGACCACAAAACCTCAAAGGATCGCTCGCGCCCAGCAACCGAGAACAAGTCATTTCAAGAGAAGTTAACACAATTGCTCCGTATAACCGTACGTGACCAATAATCGGCCACACTTACAACAATTTACGGGCACGAAAGCCATACGTTACGATGCTCGGCTACCTATGTATGCGTGGTACATACGTACTACATACATAAGTACATGCGTATACCGTACTGGGTAGAGCTGGCCGACCTTTATCGATTAAAATAAGGTCGTCGAGGCTGCAGCTCTGAAACGTACTTACGTACGCCTCTCTTTATTGGTCGTAAACTGGAAGATTTATGGCGGTTCACGGAGCGAACGTGTGTGGAAATACAGCGTCGGGTAAGTAATCAACGTTTCTTGTTACACCATCGCCCTCAGCCCGTCTATTGTTCGATGCTAGACGTCGTCGCACGGCCAGAACCGGGATAATGAAGTGGTGACGTGTCTTCCAGCTACAGGCTTTGTCCTTCCTGCGATCTAGGTATCGCCTCAAAATTTAAAATTAGAAAACATTGACCAATATGAAAGTAACCATGTTTTCTGTGTTAATATGAGAGTTATCATTGCAGGATTGGGTAGCTAGTTTTGAGTTCTATCTTGTCTTCTCTCTGTACATATGTATGGACGAGGGATGTCCGGTTGCTAAGGTACATTTGTGAATTACAGACAGACTACTTTATTTATAGAAATCAAACATACAGTAAATAAAAGCGTGAACCGTTAGCTACTTTTCAACACAATCGCCGCCAATGTTAAGGCACTTATCCCAACGAGGCACAAGCTTCTGTGAACCCTCTTCGTAAAAAGGTGCGATCCAAATTTATAAAATACTGCCGTACTTCCTCTCGAACTTCGAGATCGTCTGCAAACCTTTTACCCGACAAATGAGCTTTCAACGGCATAAACAAATGAAAATCAGAAAGAGCCAGGTCTGGACTATGGGGCGGTTTCTGAAGCCAGGCCTTCGTGTGATTGGAGGCGTGCGATTTTGCATTGTCATGCAACAACCTGATTCCTTTTCTTTTCCGCCGAATGGCTTTGTGTAGTTTTTGCGGAATTTGACGAACAATATCGCCGTTGATTGTCGCTTTCGGTGGTAAAAACTATGAGCAAAATACCTCGCATTTCCCAGAACGAAGTTGCATTGTCTTTTTTGCCGAACTTTGAATTTTTGCGGTGTTGGTGAACTCGGATGCTTCCACGTCATCGAGTCTTTTTTTGATTCAGGGTATGGTGGTATACCCACGTTTCGTCTCCTGTCACTATAGACTCTAGAAATCCGTTTTCCTGACGATAGAGCGTTAAAAGCTCCATTGCCGCCGCCATTCGTTGCATTTTGTGTTGATCGGTCAACAGTTTTGGTAGCCATCTCGCGGACACTTTTCGATAGCCTAATTCAGAAACGATTTTACTAATAGAGCTTTTAGGAATGCCTGTCAGTAGAGCAATTTGCCGTATTTTCAACCCACGATCTTTTCGAATCAGCGTATCGACCTTTAATTGATTCCCATTCGTTTTCGTTGTTGATAGTTTTTTCGTACACCTTCGAGATCATCGTCCAGAGCTGTGCGCCTACTTTGGACTGTTTACACGAAACACCAACTTGTTTTCGACTCATAACGTCTTCTCCGTAAGTCTTTAGTATTTTTTCATGAATTGTGGTACGTGTTTCATTATTTGCATGCAAGAAACGAATGACCGCTCGCGCTTCAAACTTGGAGTATGTTTCGATCGGAACTGATATTGTGCGGCTGTCATTGCACTCGTTGTACTGAACCTAAGGCTATGACAATATCATATACACATCTAAAATGCGTGCAAGTTTTAACCTGATCGGCGCGACGTAGGCGGTGTGTCGCGCAAACGTACCTTAGTAACCGGACATCCCCCGTATTTGATATTTTGAAGGAACGCTTTAAAAGAACTACTTTGTTTGTACTATACTTATGAAAGTGCGAATGTAAACACAAACCGAATTTAAGGCTTTATCATAAGAGATATCCAGATTGTAAATGCTTCCAAACAAGAAATCATCTTCGGCGGGAGCTTCCGCACCGTGTATTTACAAAATTCCTGGCATAAAAGCGATTCGATACATAATTCACAACCTGCTTGGTTGTTAAATCATAAATACGCTGATGATGCGTTTGTTGGAAACTTGGCAATTTTAAATAATTTATAATTATTACCGCCTCACTACTTTGTAATACGAAGAACAAACATTGATTATGAACCTAAATTGACAATACTTGATAATCTAATTTAAAGTGACAGTTCACTGCAATGCAGAGATAATATTGTAAGGATTGTAATATCTTTTGTTTTATTGTTTAATATCATAACCATGAAGCCTACTATAAAAAAATAATAAATTTCTTTGTTAATTTTTGATTTAAACATATATCATGATACTTTTTTGAAAAAAGAAAGAAAAATGTTAGTTAACTGTGTACAAACCCAATATGAATTGGAATTAGTCCATTGAAAATAAGGAAGTTGTTAAGTACTAATCTTTTAAAATTTTATTTTGATATCCATTATAAGTATTAGATCAATTACCTTTCACATGAGACATTTTTTCGTATAATTCTATAATAATTATATTTTTTCAGATAATTTCTAAACTGTTTCGAATTAAAATTTTTCTTAACGGAATCTGAAACTGCACTAAAACCTTTGGGAATTCGAACATCTATATACGTTTAATAATAGTAATAATAAAACACATGGTAACCTACTCAATCTAGGACATCCCGTATGTGCGTGATTTGATTTGATTCAGTCCTCAATGCAGAGAAAGGTCTTTCACATCCCTTAACACTGGCGCTTTGAGGCCTATTGTACTACTCTGCATTCGGTTGTTTTCTGATTATTCGAACAGATCTACCTCCTGACAAGGTTTAGTATTGCGTGCGTCAAATCCTGCGTATGCCTCGCAGTATGTCTATTACACCTAATAAGGGGTTTCTCCGGCGGCTTAATGTGTAGTATTCAAAAATAATGAGAAGCGCCGTTTTCTCCTATTCATTGCATAATCTACACAGAGGTTTCTAGGTTCTGTAGGCTCCTATTCTGTGTAGGTATTTCCTTAGGTTGCGGTATCCATCATCACCCTAATCTGTGTTCTACTCAGAGGCAGTATGTCAGCTGCCAAATGTTGTGATGGTTTCCTCATCATCTGTTTGCTGTGTTTCTGTACTGCTACATGGTGCCAGTGTTTCTGGTGTTGTCCAATCACCCACCCAGTTACCGCACCACGCGCAGCAGCTTTTGTGGTCCCGAAAGCTGGCTTAGGTCCAATGAAGGTAATTTCGGATCCCTTCATTGCTAGCTGGCCCGCCTGGTCATTGCCTGCAACTCCCCCGTGCCCCGGCACCCACATCAGCTTGACTGTATTGTGTGTCGCCATGTTTTGAAGGTCCTGCGGACAGTCCAATACCAGCCTGGAAGATATCCGATAAGATGCCAATGGCTTTAAGGCAGCTTGACTGTCTGTGAGAATGTAGAGCGGTTTACTTTGTGGCCCCTGCTGCAGACACTCTCTAGCATATTCCTCTCCCCGAACCCGTGCTCGTTGTCGATCCGCCTGTGTGCCAGATTCTGGTTTGCTGCGATATTCGTTTTATCCTTTCTGTCCATCGCTCCCAATGTGTCATGACTTCGAAGGATTTGTTGCAGGAGAGTGTAGGAATCATCGAGTCGCAACTCATATCTAACACTGGATTTTCAATAACTGTTATTTTGGTATGTCCTAGGATATTCCCAGGCTTCCAACTACCATTGCATATTAGCATCTTGCCTCCCCCTGATATAAATATCAAGAGGGGGTCATATGTAATTAGAGGAAGATAAATGTGAATCAAAAATTACACCTAGATCATTAAAAAGTGTTTTTTAGCAATCAAATTGTGATCAATATAATATTGATGCACAGTAGTGGTATGAATTTTTGAATATGAAATTACACATTTATTATTGTATAATTTTTTATATACATACGAAAAAGTCTCTTTTTATTAATTAAACACAGCGTTCATTACTTTATAGACACCTGTACGTGTTTGGTGAATCATTTTGTTTTCTTTGTCGTCGCACAAATACATATTCCCCTTTATCTTGCACAGCTGAATGTCTTCTAAATCCTCTCGTCTATATTTCGAGCGAGCCTGGTTTGTTTTACATCTCCTTGAACTGGCCGTTCCGTGAGTCAGTGACACCTTTTCTTCTTCTTCTTGCGTCGGCTCTCCTCGCTCTCTTTCTCCTCTCCCCATTTTCTCCTCGTCTTACACGCCGCGAAATAGAAAAGGGAGACACGCGGTGTGCTCGGGTGCGCCGTTGTTGTTGTGTGTATACGCTTACGTCCGTCCCTTCCTGGCTTCGTTTCTTCGCCGTTTCTTCTTCTACACTTCTTCGTTTCTTTTTTCATTTCTCCCTCCAGCGAACGCGCGGACGCTTCTCTTCGTCTCCTGCTCCTCCTCCCACTACTGTTATTGCTCGGCTACCGCGGGTCGCCCGCTACGATTCTATGGATGTAAGTGAGTACGGCGAAAGATGTACGGGAAACTAAGACTTGCGCTACTTGAATTATGCGCTGTATGTAGTACGTGCGTAGATGGTATCTGTTGGAAAGAGGTGCAATTATGTCTAATTGAAAAGCAAGGAAAAGGTGGTTGGAATGAGATTTCATTTAGAATTGATTATACAGTATCGCTTTATAAAGATTTTTGAATAATAGTTGTGCAATATCTCAATGAACTCTGTTTTTTATGTGTTTTAAAACACATCCAATATCATTTAATCATGAAAAAGACTAAGAATAAGTTGTATCCATCTCATTGCTGATACTGGGTGATTTGTAATGTTTGAGGCAAATACTGTGTTTTGGCTACACCGAGAAATTTTACTAAATATTTACATTTTTTTCTTGACGCCGTCTTGACAGTTTGGATTAGTCTTAAAAACTAACAATATATTATTCAAAAGAAGTGTCAATACCGTAAATTGTGAACAATATAGAAAACGGGTATACGGGGATGTCCGGTTACTAAGATACCTACATTTGTGAATTACAGACTCTTCGTAAAAGGTGCGATCCAAATTTGTAAAATACTGTCGTACTTCGTCTTGAACTTCGTCGTTGTCTTCAAACCTTTTACTCGACAAATCAGCTTTCAACGGCCCAAACAAATGAAAATCAAAAGGAGCCAGGTCTGGACTATGGGGCGGATAGACAATAATTTCTGTTACTGAAGCCGGGCCTTTGTCTGATTTGTCTTTTATGCCGAATGGCTTTGTGTAGTTTTTCGAGAATTTGACAATACATATCGCTGTTGATTGTCGCTTTCGGTGGTAAAAACTGTATGAGCAAAATGCCTTGCATATTCCAGAACGCGGTTGCCATTGTCCCCTCATGTGTCAATTTAATTCGCTACTACCAAGAAATATTCCAATAAAATGCATAATCATAGCACTAAGATGATTCCAATCAAATACATATACAATATTATAACTAGGATAAATAAAGAATTTCGAACTGTGTAAGCTAAAGTAAGCCGGCAGGATATCAAAGCCATATATGTATAGACCTTTGTTTTTTTTTATGTTTCATAAACTTAGTGTTTTTCTAATGTAGTCGTTTTTCCTTTAAGAAATCGCATTTGTTCATACGGGCGAAAATCTTTTATAAACAAGGCTCACTTTGTGTAGGTTTACTGGGTATCCGCTAGGTTTAGTTTTGATAGTACATATTGCTTTATGTTTATGACATAAAAAGAATAACACTGTATTCCTGAGCAATCGATTTAATCACTCAAGCGATATATTCGGCATACGTACATGGTTTCATGTTCAATTGTAATTGTTGTAATTTCAATTTTTTTTATAATAGCAAAATATTTGTTTATATTTGCATCTTTAATAAAATAAATAAATATTTGCTCTAAATGTATTACCTTTCCTTATATAATATTTATCATAATTATGAAATGCGGATATAAAAAATACCCTTACCACCTCGATGAGTGAAGAACTCCTGGATACGTATTTCGGCAACTAAGTTGCCATCCTC
>JARFOC010003698.1:0-11357 GCA_031763485.1 Osmoderma eremita | reverse complement strand
TGTTTTATATAATAGTTTTAATAAAGTAATATAGTTAGAAACAAGGTGTTTCATTGAAAGTATAAGATATTACAATACAAAACACAGAGTGATCCATTTAAAATAATTGAGAAATTTATGTATTTGAGTTTTGATTTACCCTGTATTCAGTTTTGACAATTTTGAAAAAACGACCCACTATAAAAGTGTATATAGAAAATCTATGGTTGTATAAGAAAAATTTCAGGCTGTCATCATTGGTCATAGGTCAACAGTAAACATACAAACTAAAGTAAAATAAAACACACTATACTTCATTCACTTTAAGAAAATAGCGTTGGGCAAGATAGGCTTATATTTTGGACGTTTGCTATTGGCTAATACTTAAGGCAAAGTACACACGACGAAAACAGCTTTTTATGTTAGATAAAATGAAATATTACTGTTCGCTACGTTTGGTTGTTATAAAAATGACAGTAACTGTCCCAGTGCGTCCCGCACAGACGACCGTATGCACCACAGATAAAATAAGCCATTCATAATACTATGACTCAGAAATCGCATCTGCGAATCTTCGCATATGGGTGCTAATTTATATCTTTGTTATCTCAAGAGTACTGATCGTTGAATAAACGCCAGGTGCATGCGCAATGCACAATGCATTCTAATAAACACATCGATCGACATAGACAATTTGTTAGCACATGGATATAAGACTTTATCCATGGTGTCAGAAACGCATTTCACAAAAAAGAATTACTTAAAAATTAATCGTTATTCAGTGTATCAAACAATACATTCAAATGGAACAACGCACGGTGGATGCGCTGTTATTATTAAAAACAACATCAAACATCATGAAACACGGTACCAAGAAGCTGAAATACAAGCGTAGTGGTAGAATACTGGCCGGGACCTACAACCTTCTCGGCCATTTATTGTCCGCCAAAGCACGCCATTAAGAGAGAACACTTTTTAAGTCTGTTCAACACCCTGGGCACCAGATTCATTTGTGGTGGCGACTTCAATGCTTCATGGGGGTCGAGACTAGCTGTTCCCAGACGACGCGAGTTTTATAAAACAATAGAAACGTGTCACCTGGGTAGCGTTAGTAGCGAAGCACCAACTTACTGACCCGCAGACAGAAGAAAAATTCCTGATGTTATCAATTTTTTGCGAAGTAAAAGGTATAAATAGAAGCTACTTAAAAGCAGAAGCTTGTCTTGATTTATCCTCTAATCACTCTCCTGAAATCATAACACTTAGCACAATAATTAACGAAGTAGAAAAACCATGCGTATGCGTAACAAAAAGACCGACTGGCACCATTTCCGACATCAATTTGATGCTCTGCTTGACCTAAAGATCAAATTAAAGAGCGAAAATGAAATAACAGAAGCAGTGGAACATTTTAACAACATCATACAACAAGCGGCATGGAGCTCGACCCCGCTAAATCTCCTGCTCGGTTTCCATTAGAGAAAAAATATCGTATAAAAGTATGATTAGAAAACAGTGGCAAATAACCCGAACACCTGAATTGAAATCGAAATTAAATAAGACAATTAAAGACCTAAAGGCGTTAATAATGGCAAAAAAATTCAGGGTTTCAGGAGTACCTACAAAGATTAGATGCACCAGAAATAACGGGGGGAAAACAATTGGAAGAGGAAAAAGAATTAAGCAACAACTTAACGAAACTTATCAACTAGAGTTACCAATAAAAAAAAATCACAAAAAATGAAGTCAGAAATGTAATTAAGCACAACATAAGTTCAAGGCTCCCGACATGACCTTATCCCAGAAAAAAATCCGAAGAATGTACAAAGCTACCGACCAATTAGTCTTCTACCAGCTGTATCAAAAGTTTTCGAAAAGCTTTTCTTATTGAGATTATGTCCCATTTTAGAAAATCGTAAGATATTTCCAAACCACCAGTTTGGATTCAGACAACAACATGCTACCACTGAGCAAATTCACCGTATCGTTGACAGAATCAACTTAGATTTCGAAAAAAAAGGTATTGTTCCGCAGTATTTCTTGATGTTGAAAAGGCCTTTGACAAAGTTTGACACACTGGATTGCTATACAAACTTAAAAATATACTTCCAGTAAGCTATTATACAGTTCTTAAGTCCGACCTTAGTGAGAGATACTTTACAGTAAAATACCAGAATGCGCTCACTAAATTACAACCCTTGTGCCTCAAGGAAGTGTACTCGGGCCCGTACTTTATGTCCTATATACGGCTGATCTACCGATAACTGGAGGAAGAACGACAGCGACCTTCGCAGACGACACGGCAATACTGTCTTTACACAGCAATCCACGTATAGCTTCGAAGATCTTACAGGAAAACTTACTATATGTTGAACAGTGGGCAAACAAATGGAGAATAAGTATCAATGAGAACAAGTCTGCACATATCACTTTTACCACCAGGAAAGAAACATGCCCGCCAGTCTTTAACGATCAGAAAATATCTCTCCTGCGAGAAGTAAGATACCTAGGGATGCATTTGGACAGACGGTTAGCCCGGAAAACACAATCTCTAATAAAAGGAAACTCAAAGGTTCTAAGGATTATCATAAAACCACCATATAACACAATCGTACATCATGAGCCGCAAGTGCCATATGTCCAGGAAGAAATTGAAAAGTGGTCAAAAAAGTACAGAGAAAGGCTAAATGTGCATCCAAACGTTTTAGTGAAAAGTTTGCTTTTAAAAAACAAGTGTCGTGCGCAGATTAAAACGTAGAGTGCCCGCCAACTTAACAACCATTAGGTGAAAAAGAAATATTCCGGGACCGCTATAATCTTCATATTTTAGATTATTTAAGGTAAAGTGTCACATTACTGAATGTGATCCCGGCATGTTAATGTTCTATATATCGTGCACATTACTTAATGTCTGTACAATCAGATGGTTTGTAATGAAAATGGGAGATAAAATTTAAAAGAATTAAGTACTATCAGCTCCAACCATATTGTCGTTAGTATGACAGGAGTATAACCGACCGCTTCACGTTCTATAAGTAATAGTTGAATAGTTGAAGTCATATTGAACGTGAAGCGATCGATTACACTCCTCTGTCAGACGTTATGATTGGAGCTGACTGTACGTGTACTACTTGTAGAATAGTACGCAATGTAGGAATACTGTTCCATCAAGCACATATTTCTGACAATTTCAGTGAACTAGTTCGTGGATCCATAAGAAGAGTCTTGCGGCAACAAAGCTAAAGGTGATACCTGACGTTCACTACATTTAGGAAAAATACCAGTGTGTAACTGGTTGCCTATGATATCTCAAACGTTGAACACTATATATTTATTTTAAAAAAAGTTACCTGCTCCAAAAAATAATGGACAAATAAATACCGCTGTCATCGGCGAAAAACATTGAAGTAAAATGGGCAACATGCAAGAGCGATAAGTGAATTCTTCTGCCAGCGGCGCTACTATATGGTTTCTCAACCAAATCAAATTTTTTACATTGTTGACCCAATGCTTAGGCTCTAAAAGTAAATGTGTATTAAACCACTTTCAAAGTCTTCCATTCCATTCACTTACCTGTGTATAACCTTAACACCCCATTATAGCCTTGCATATAAATAGGTCCTGCGAATAAAATCATTGTTAAAAATAATGGATAAATTAGAGCTTGCAGCAATCCTTCCACTCTTAATCCTAGCATGTGCCATAAGCTTTTCTAAAAAAATATAAATATTGTATAGGTATGCAATTATCAATAATATTAAATGTACCTTTTCTAATTTTTTTTTGTTAAGCGATAAATACACAAACACTGGTGACATAAGCATTACAATCAAAACGCTTAGGAAACGCTTTTTTATAGTAGATGAATGATCTCTAAAATAAAATAAAATTGTTTTATTTTTAAATCAATACGTTTTCGCATATTGTATATCCGCGTTAATGGCCTTTCGGGCAGGTAAATATTTATATAAGAAACTAAACAATGCTCAATAATCATCCCTTCACTAAATTTTCATATATAATCAAAGCTGTTGACTAAGTACACCGTGATAATAGCCATTTAGGTTTTCTCATTACCCGCTTTATTTCAAATAATAAGTGTAGGCCAGCTTGGGCTTAATAGGTGGCGGTTGTGAAGTAGGGGCAAGGGGATATTTGACTATTGGCTATGTTACATTTGTTTTGCTTTAAATTGTGACAAAATTACGATTTTCGCCTTATAAAACTAAATTACCTGTCGTAATGAGAGTTCCACACATATAAACTACCTACAAATATAGTAGATAGAAGAAAACATGTTCCAATTGCAAAGAAACAATCCGGTATAGCAAGAAATTTGTGTTCCATTCTGACATTTTAAGGATCACGTGTGTATTAACAAACGATTCTTATTGGTCAGTGTAGTTCGTCGTCTGCTAAGAACTGGGAAAATGGCTGCCAGTGTTAGCGGAGATATTTCCTTTGTTTAGAACTGAATTTTTTTGCTTCTAAGTGCTCTAAAGATGCCGAGCGCTTCTTTTACGGCCTCCAGGTCGTATGTTAGAAGATCCAGAAGAAAAGGTGCAAACAGAATCCCCACACCTTCGAGAACTACTTCTGGTGAGTGCGTAGAGAAATATGGAATTTGTCAAAAGCGATTTATAGCTTTGCTAAATTTTTGGACACCTTCTAGTACCAAATATTATACTTTTTGTACATTTTACTTATTAACTAAGCATAATCTGCATTCAAAAAATAAATCTTAACTTATTAAATGCAAATTGTGATTACACCTTTATTACTCAACTGTCATACACACATACCTTACATTTTTACAATTT
The DNA here is from genome assembly GCA_031763485.1 of Osmoderma eremita. Taxonomy (NCBI): domain Eukaryota; kingdom Metazoa; phylum Arthropoda; class Insecta; order Coleoptera; family Scarabaeidae; genus Osmoderma; species Osmoderma eremita. Next base: position 6,558 of record JARFOC010003698.1, on the reverse strand, counting down.
ATTGAATTATGCAGTTTAAAAAGTACAAATTTTATCTCTTTCGCCAATGTAGTGTACAAATAATGATCAATATTATCAATAGACAATTATTAAGAAGTATGTCAAATTGTAAATGACACAAAAATTATTTAAATCAGAATAAATCCATTATAGTTATATAGTGGTAGTATATATTATATTTAATGCTTCAGAAAAATATTTTACACATATTATTTGTGTAACTGGGAGAGAAAAGGTGTTTTTAAAAATGACTTCTATAAGTTTAAAAATCATCATTAACTAATAAACATATTGGTTTAACAGCAGAACCATGTGAGCCATCTTGTCCTGTCCCTAATCAAAACATTCCAGCTCCTTTAGCAACTGCACCTGGTCCTGCAGGGCCAGCAACAGGCTCGGGGACCAGTGGAGGTGCTATACCTACACACCATTCCCCTTATGACTTGCGAAGAAAATCTCCTTCACATCACGAGATTGTGGCTGGACCTAGCACAAGTGCTGCAACTGCTGGGTCACCTACGTCGCCAGCAACACCAACTGCACCAGCTCAAGGGTATTCATCGGCTATGTTGCCTGCTCGAAAACGCCCAAGGAGGACGTGCTCCGCTTCTTATGAGAGTATGTTTTACAGAAGCATCTACAGTAAATTAAATAATTAAGATGTTGCTTTTTTCATTTAAATATTAGTCATTTATGAAGATGTAATAATTATCATATTATATTTACCTTACCTTGCTGATATTGTTAAAGTTTACAAAGTTATATTTGTTTTAGATTGCACACCTACAGCTGCCCATTATTTACAGTTTGAACTTCCCGATGAAGTTTTGCTCACAATATTTAGTTATCTTTTGGAATTAGATTTGTGTAGAGTTAGCCAAGTATGTAAAAGATTTCAAACAATTGCAAATGATACTGAAATTTGGTAAGTGCATAGTAATATTATTTGTTTCTAAATCCCTGCATTCCATAAATTTTAGGAAACGTCTTTATCAAAACGTATATGAATATGATCTACCATTATTTAATCCAGGTCCGTGCCGTTTTGAATTTGTTAGTCCTGAAGAATCAGACTTGGCAAATCCTTGGAAGGAGTCATTTCGCCAATTATATCGAGGTATACATGTCAGACCTGGATACAAAGACATGTTATTCAAAGGACGTAATTTGAAGTATTGTAATACAATTCAAGTAAGTTAACATCTACTATAAATATTTTAGTTCTTTACAGCATAACACTATTAATTAGTGTTTGCTGTTCATTGAATTTTATGCCAGTTGTCAAATACCTGTATAAAAAATATTCATCTTTATCTGTAATTACAACCTTATTAAAATATCTTGGTTGTTTACTATTATTTTTTGAAGAAAATATCCGCCCAAGAATTTCTGCTGATCTAAGATTATGTAGGTAATTTTTTAATATAGTAAAACGAAGAATAAAGAAATAATAAAATGTATAAACCATACTCTTAATTATTCATGGTATAAATATAATATGGAAAATAATATAAAGAATAATTTAATCGACCAAGTGCTTTGATATACTACAGGTCAAGCACATATTGATTTATATTCTATAATATAATTTATATGCATCACTTGTTTTAACGTTGATATTTCGTACTTACCTGGAGCATTTTCTTCGTGGAAGCCATCTGTTTATTGATAATAAGTATATTATTTAATGTTTATATTTACAATGTTTTTATCAAATAGTTTGATAGTAACTTTTAAAATTATCCAATTTGTAACTGTTAAAGTAAGTTTCTTTAAACTTAAATGTAACGTTTGTAAGTACAGTTGAACTCCTCTAACGAAGCACCAAATGTCCCAGGAAAAGTTTGAGTTACAGAAAATTCAAGTTAGAAGGATTTTTAATTTCAGTATGTAATTTATTTAATACGAGGTACAATACAAATGCATAGGCATAGAGTTTGTACATTGGAAACTAAATCGAACTATACATTAATTTAGTTTGTTTTAGAAAAGTAATCAGTAATAAATTTTTGCTGAACATTACGCGTCTTGCTTAATTCATATGTTTTTTTCAATTTTATTGACTAATGCGTAAGTCAAATCTGAAGTTTTCTCGTTCGAAATAAAATAGTTTTAAAGACTTGTACGGCCTGTTTATGTGACGGTATTATTAGTTCAACAAGTAACCCTTCATTTCCATCGCGTAATTTCTCCCTTAACTGAGCAAGCGGAATTGTGTCTTCTTCACAAAATTAGCCTTAAAACAATTTCGAATAATTTTTTAACTAACATCTACATTCCAAGTCATGGCAATTTCTTTCACACAATCCACTGTAGGAGACATTTTGTTCTCTAAAGCACTTAAAATTTTTTTCAGAATTCTCCACTTGTGGTTTAAAAACTTTTTATGATATCTAAGGGCTGTAATTTACTGTTCGCGTTTGGTGGGAAAATTTGAAGATGAGCAGGGCAGTTATCAATAAATATTAATATTTTTCTCCCTTCGTTAAAAATTTGCGTCTGGTTTACTAGTCCATTTTTCAAAGATTTCAGAAGTCATCCATGCCTTTGTATTGCTTTCGTAATTTACTGGAAGCCACTTTACTCCTCTAAAACACCTAGACTTGGCACTCCTTCCGGTTACCAGAGGCTTTAATTTTGTCGTGTCGTTCATATTTGTTGCCAAGAGACAGGTAACGCGTTCTTTGCTATTTTTACCACCATAACATTTATCACCATCGAAAATCATAGTTTTCATATGTAAATATTTAAAAAATAGCCCTGTTTCACCGGCATTGAATATATTATTGTCGTCAGACTGTTCCAAAATTCCTAGTAACGCGTTTTGAAGCCAATTATTAATTTAATTATCGTCGGCACTCTCGCCACAAATGGTCTTATATGATATATCGTTCCTAATTAAAATATAAAGTATGAAATTACATGTACTTAACGTATATTGCAATTTTACCTTTCCTTAAATTTGTGAAGCCAACCGGCGCAAGCCTTAAAATTTTTATCCCTTGTGGACGCAAACCATTTAAGTACCACAGAATTTAAATTTTTATTCGTAATATCGCGATTTGGTTTGACATTAGCCGGTTTTATAAGATTACTCGCAAAACTTCGAATAAACACTTTATTTTCAATTATAGTGCATAGTGTACTTGCTGGTATTCCATCATCCACTTTTTTAATATTAAATTTTTTTGTTTATTAGATAAACTTTGGAGTTTTCGTCGAGGAGACATACCTAAACACAACACTGAATTGATGCAATATACTGAGTCCCTGTACGCCCTCCAAATGCCGCATTACACATATAGCTTCTATCGATACTTGCCCGAACTTTCTCATTTACTGTTTTTTTAAACTGCGCTCGGTTTCTTGAAAACTTTGAGTTAGCGAAATTTCAAATGATGTTTTTCTTGTTAGAGAAAATCGAGTTGAAGGAATTAAAATATATGTAAACTTAATAAGTAACATACAGGGGCTACGAAAATATTCGAGTTAGAGGAGTTCAACTGTAATATCTTTTTTGCTTAATCCTTGAATTCTTTATTAGGGTGAAGAAGAAAATAACATTTCCGAAACGTGACATTTAGGCTTGAAAAATATTTTTACTGTTTTTTTTTGTTTCTACAAAAACAAACAGTAAATTTTTTCTAATACAAATATAATGGCACATCAGTTCTGCTGCTGGTTAATTGTCTTTACAACATATTCTAGCAATCAGCACTAAAAACTGCGCAACTTTGGTAATTTACTTTATTTGACTTAACCCATCTGATTAATTTGCTCTTCAACTGATGGCATTTCATTATACTTCACATTTTCTCTCTCAGTTCCTCCCAGTAAAGATTGCAAAGACAGCGGGGCAGCACAATAAACACACTGTTCGGATTACTCCTCCCGCACAATGCACAAACCGAATGCATTGTGTTCGTGGGTGTGGGACAAAATTGTACATATGTTAGGGGTAGGTAGAGGGAGTGAAGGGAGAGGAGAAAGTAGTGCATGTGTTTAGCTTATAGTAATTTTGGGGCTCATTTGGTTATTCGACTTGATAATAGGAATCCACGTATTCCCGAAACACGTGTCGTCCCAAATTAATTAAGACTTTGTGCGGGAGAAGTAATCCGAACAGTGTGTTTATAGTTCCTCCCAATAAAATTTGAAAGTGTTTCCTCCAACGATCTCACCCTCTGTATTCTTAATTTCTATTGTTTTGGTCTCTTTTGCCTTTCCTCGTATTTTTCGGCGTTCTGTAGAATAGCTTTTGGTTTCCTTTGCTGTATTTTTCCCCAAATCCGGTCTCGGTTTTCTTATTTTCATTTTGTTCACTTTTTAACCAATTGAGTTTACTCTTGGCACTCAAATTTTTTAAAACGTTTCCTAGAAAACAAAAATGCGATTTTGGTTTGTTTTACAAAATCGCAAGGGTACGTCAACTTGTGATCGAAGGAGAACAACTTTTAGGGAACAAATGATCTTTATACCATCAACCCTCTGGCAACATGTTTAAATTGCGCTAGAGATTGAGTGACACCTCATTTAAAAGTTATGTAATTTGCAATTGAACGATGTATAGCTTTTTTTTAATCGACTTTCGTTTTTGAGAAATTAACTACTTAAGATATGTAAGCTACACAATAGAAACTTCGAAAAATAAACGAAATACGATGAATATTTAACAATCAATACCTTTTGTATAAAATCGCTGAGACACGGAAATTTTTCATCGAGTAGGGACTACTTTTGCAGAACGAATGATCACATCTTCAACCTCCTAACCGCAGAAGCGCCAACCCCAAAACTTATAAATTAAATACATTAAGGGTTGAATAATACCTCATTTCAAAGCTTATATAATTTTCAACGTCACGTGTATTACTTTTTGAAATCGATCATACCGTTTTTGAGAAATTAGTTGGAAAAATAAAGCGCTAATTTTAATTATTAAGAAAACTAAAGCTAGTTTCACAAAAACCATAAAATCTGTTTCAAACAGTGATACACCACTGTATTGCAAATTATATAGGTTTTAATTGTGCTATCACTCATGTCCCAGTGATTTTGTAAAACAAGTCTTCATATTCAGAGTGTTCCTTTTTTTTCTTTCAGGTTTCTCTTTCGTATCTTAGATAGATAAAAAGATAATCTCGAAAATAAAAGGATCGATTTTACGTAAGTTTTTAAATGTGGTATAACTCAACCGCTAATGCAATTTTAAAGAAATGGGGTTGACACTCCTAGAGCCAGACGGTTGAAGCTGTAAGGATCATTTGAAGTTCATATAATAAAATATGCAGGAGATCATGGTCACATGAAGTTTTAAAAAATCGTGTCAGCAAAACCACTCATCTGCAAATAGAAATATTATATGAAGAATCTTGCGGTTATTTAATAAAATATGTATATACACGTATGTTCAGCTCTCACCAGGGTGCGAGATATATTGTACGTAGCGCGATCTGGCATACTTGCATTTATCCTCGCTAAATGAATCATTTTATATCAGTCTATGCGCACGTAAAGTTATAAAAGTGATCGTATGTACAAATCATAACATGGTATTCTGCTGGAAATTTCTGCCAAAGCACGGTCGATCTATTTGCCGTAGAGTACGTGGATCGTCCTATTCCTGTCCATTCGACGGGAATTGCCTTAAATGCCAACAAATGGACGAACAGCCTCAAATTCCTCTAATTCCCGAACGGGAGGAGAGAGAAGTGAGAGTTTTTCGTTGGTTGAAATGGGCGAATCTTGCTCTAGCCGGCAAATTGCAAACGAAATCGGTGTCAGTAGAAGTAAAGTGGAATGTATTCCGAAACGCAACAAATACAAAAGTTATAAAGTTCAAAAGTGCCAGGAGATTTTTCCCGAGGACAGAATGGAGTTTTGTGCATCCCTGGTGGAAAGGGCTAACGAAGACGAATATTTTATTAAAGAAAAATATTCCGTTTTCCGACGAGCCCTCTTTTCCACTTCATGGCAGGCATAATCTCTGAAATATTTCGATTTGCTGCGAACGCGAATTATTCCCGCTGTCCGTCAACTTTTTTGCAATTGGGTTTATACAAGACGGTTGTCCCGCGCATAACATCAGATTAGTAATGTAGTTTTTAGAAAACACGATGAAGGTATTTTCCCCTAGAATTTCAATTTATTTTGTATAATTGTAGTTTATTTTTCCATTGTTTCATTTAATAATTATCGTTGTTTATTGTCCTACTTAGAATTACTTTTTCGTTCCCATACATCGCATAACAGCTACAAAATGAATATAAGAAACTACTTTTTACCGTACTCTTGAGACTACAGAAAAATTACACAGTATTACGTGAATGAGCGGACATGCGTGCGTACCCTTGCTCAGTTTATGGTACACTGTGCCTGGATATCTCTCGTCAGTAAGACTCGAATCCGCGGTTGCCATTCACAAAGCAATCCTCCGTTCCGATGTGGGCATACGTGTATGCCTTACATACACGTATGTAGGATAGTGATGGGTTGCTACGAGCGAAGCTGCTATTTTGTAGCTGCTATCCACTGATAGCAGTTTGTAGCAGCTACGGA
>JARFOC010003687.1:0-11358 GCA_031763485.1 Osmoderma eremita | reverse complement strand
AAATAAAATAAAATAAAATAAAATAAAATAAAATAAAATAAAATAAAATAAAATAAAATAAAATAAAATAAAATAAAGTATCAGGTAGCCAAATAAGTTCGTGCGGTTTTCGTTGGTAAAATATCAATATTTATTAAGAAGCAATACGCTATTATCTCAATGGTCTTGTGCCAACGCGACACCAATTTTTGTATGCCGGTATTGCAGAACTCTATGGATTTTGGATCAAAAGATTGACTGAGTCAATTAGACCAACTCGAGTTTTGAACTGCCTCTGCTTCATACAGTTGTCAAGAGACAAAAGAAGATGGTAATCACTTGGCGAAATGTCAGGAGAATATGGGTGGTGTGGTGATGTTTCCCAGTCAAGTTTAGAAGTTTTTCCCGGGTCACTCTTGCGGTAAACGGCGTGGCATTATCCTGTAAGAATACCACTTTCTTTCGATTGGTCAAAGCAAGCTGTTTGTGGATGTTCAGCTTGTACTCGCTGAAGCTGTCCACAATACAAGTTAGCAGTGATGGTTTAACCCCTTTCCAAAAACTCATAATGGGCAATTTCTTTTGTCGTCCACCGAATAAAATAAAAAATTGTTTGAGTGCAAGGAACCAATGATACTACCCCTTAGAATTTGAGTACAATATCCAGTTTTCATCGGAGGTTAACAATTGATCAAGAATAGGTTTGTTATCGTTGCGTGAAATGTTTGCCGAACAAATTGTAAGACGAATTAATTCGTAATCATTTGGCAATTTGTGCGGGATCCATTTGCTTATCTTCCACCTCTTTCCTAGCTGATGAAGGTGCAAACAAATGCTTTATTCACACAGGTTGAAGCTGGCATTGATTGAAGCAAGCTCTAGGCACGTTGTACTAGAATCTTCATCCACAGTCTGTTGAATATCCTCGTTGTTAATGATCTTCGGTCAGTTTGGTGAAACTAATGTTAAACAAGGAATTCCCTTTAATTCCTGTGTCAAACGATACAATTTGCCCTATAATGAACAATACAGTGAATTTGAGTGTCAGTGTATTAAGAATCTACAGAACGCATATTTACAAAACAAGTTGTAATTAATCAATTCCAAGTACATATATTGTATAATAATAATATAATATAATTATATGCAAATCGGCTAGCAAAAGATATTAATGCATTAATAACTAGGTACAGCTGCATAATTCTTCTGTGTATGATCATATGTAAATTCAACGAAAGGATCATATTGTTCCGCTAACTTTGCTGTCAAAACATCTTCTCTTATTTCAAATTCTTTCTCCCTCGGCATACCCACATAAATTAGACCCATCTGTTTGAAAGTAAACAGACCGTGGAGTTATCTGAATTGCAACTAAACTCTAGCTGTTTGCGCCTTTACAATCTTTTAAATTCAGCACGAATATTTGCAGCCATGTCTTCTGGTGTAAGCTTTTTACAAATGACATCGAGAAAAACAGACTTTGTGGGCGTTGTACTAGTAGCATAGTTTGTTTGAGTAGGGTTTTATCTATCCTTATGAATGATGACTAAGACTTGCACAGAATGAATTACAACGTCTTGGATATGCTGGACTGCTTCTCAGAACAGGCAACCATTCAAGAGGGCTTTCTAAAGTAACGAATGCCTATATATAATTTAGTTTTCTTTGTTTAAGTTAATGCAAAGATATGTGTCATACAACTTGCGGAAGCAACGGACTACAGTAACGATTCCCATTGATTTCCTATATCAGATTCTGTCAGGAAGCTGCAAAAGTTGAAGACTAACAGTTTTGCAAGCAAGAACGTGCAACTGCTACGGACTTGTTCAGAATTACAAATGCTGCTATTATCAGTGCAAACTTGCAATGGAAAGTTTGTGTTGGATTTTGTACCGATAGGGATGAATCTAGATCTGGGAAATATAACAATTTATAAGCACTTGTAAAGAAGGCGAGAGCGGTTGGTGCTGACGTTACGTGTGGGTATTAACTGATTCGTGCGGGGTGGTGCTGTGGTCTCTAACGTGCTGTAACGCGAAGCTATACGAAGTCCCATGAAGCAGTGCTGTCGTTGCTAATGCCCACCAATAAAGTCAGCACCAGCTGGGAGAAGGCATCTTTAGAAGTAGCCTGGACACACTGCATGACTCATCGGGAAGCTTTAGTATCAAAATCGCTGTCCTGGGCTAAATATTGCTTTGACAGTCATCAAGGATTTTCGCTTTGTGAATATATGGATGGGAGCTTAATATGTATCATTTTCAGATGGCTGTCAGAAATGGCGATATTCAAGTATTTTGAAGATGTTATTTGTAAGCATAGTTACAGTTAGTAGACTTATTTGAGAAACTCAATTCACTTAATCTTCAAAGTCAGGAAATTAATAGAGATATATTTCATTTAAGTGAAAGGTTTAACGCTTATTCTAAGGAAATACAGTTATGGACTAACACATTAAAAGTAAATTACTTTGAGATGTTTCCCACGATGTGTGAATTTATCTAGAGTTATCAGCTGGAAGAGAATCATAGAAAGGTATTGCTAAATAAAACTTTTAAAACTTGAACAATAATTTCAGCAAATAAATACTTTTTTCGCAGAGGAAGACGTTACATTGCATAATTAGAAACGGAAAAAATTACACCTACTCAAGTGACAAGTGACACATGTTTATTCGAGTACCGCAGAAAAATTAAAACTTGCTGTTAAGAAGTGAATTTCTGTAGTGAAAAGTCTTGAGGTCATAAATGTAAGAAAATATTTGTAATGTCTTGGTTTGTCCATTTATTCGAGTCGCTGGACGCGATAACTTTTCGTAAAGTTACCGCGTCCCTCCGGGGATGTATTCCCATAGTTTGAGAACCGCCACTCTATGTGGTCTCCAATTTTAGTGTTAAGATCTTCTCCTTTTTCTTGTGAATTAATAATGTGGTACAGGAATATTTGATTTAATTTTACTACGTTTAAGCAATCTATGAGTAGATCATATTTTGGCGCCCCACAGTTTGAGAACCGTCACTCTAAGGTGTAGTCTCCAATTTTAATGTTAAGATCTTCTATTTTATGAATCAATAGGGTAGTAAAAGTATTTTTGATTTAGTTCTACTTTGGTTTAAGCCTTTTATGTGTGGATCATAATATTTTTGTGCTTCACAATTTGAGATCCGCCACTCCAGGGTGTGACTTTCAATTTGAATGTTAATATCTTCCTTTTTTAAAAGGTTTATATTAACTTGACTTCTATCGGGTATGTCAGGAGTCGCCACACCTACTGGTGCAATTTTATCACATTTCTGAATATCGTAGCGATTCGAGAATTTGCATACTTCCGTATCCAAGAAGGCAATGTCATAAACATGTACTTCCATTATGCCTGGATCATCATTTTCTTCTTTATAGTTTAAAAATACAAAACTGGTCAAATAATAAAACCTGTAAAGTTGGGTTATATATATCATAAAGTATTGTTCGTTGGAGCATGCCGCGAGAGTAAGAGAGAGGGTAATTCTTAAAATACCTATTACCAGGTACATCTTGTATATCTCGCGAACGAGCGGACGGTTCCACCGGGTCCACCACTCTCGCAGCGCCGTAAAACGCGTAAACGCATCTTTCACGGGCGCTCCGGCACGGGAGGGAATGCCGGGGCCCTAATGCGCTTTCGTTGTACGACGGCTATCGGTTTGATACAGATATCGGCGAGGAATCTAGTTATGAAGCGCACAAAGAGGCCTGACTCGCTCCGGGTCATAAAGCCAGGTCTCCACGGATCGACCGACCGGCCCTGCTGTAGTACAGAAGCCGGGGCAGTGCGGGAGAGACTGGCTCTGGCTACGTCGCTTTTATGTTCTGATCGGGTATGTTCACGTTTTCGGCCGCTTACCTCCGTGCGCCACGGGATTATAATTACACGGCGAGTGGGCGGCTCGCTGAGGGTATATTATGTAAATTCGGCTGATATTTTCGATAGAACGAGGTTTTGGGTTTTTAAGTGTTCGTCGTCGATTGAGTGCTGAGGAATTGGAATTTATTCGTGCGATTCACACAGAGTCGATTTCGTTGCATGTAGAGGGTTTTGTTTAATTTGTCTTTTATTATGGTTTAGTATTGTAGTATTCACTTTGTGTTCTCCTATAAAAGAAAACGCTAAGAAGAAGTTGTAATAAATGTATGCTTTATCTTCAATGATAAAGCGAAGAAAAGATATTTTAACTTTTAATAGAATTGTGTTAAGGCTTTCTCACCTTGTCGGGGAATAAATGGTCATCCAAGATACAAACATTAAAACATGTAATTCTTTAAATAGTTAACTTTAAAGGTGGGTATCCACGATGAATTAAAAAAGTTAAGAGTTTTTTGGCTCATAATTTATTTAAATTAGCTGCATTTCCATTGCAGAGCGAAATTTGTGTCATGAGTAGAAATGTATAGTTTCAAAGTTCAAAAACTTTTCATTTTATTGAAAAGTTTTAAGCCAGTTAGAATCTTTTGAGTTTCTATTGAAATGTTAATGTAACTAACGGACAGTTAAAGTTGTCCTAGCTTTATTGCGCAGGGTTAACTTATGGTTTCTGTCGTATCGTCGTAAAATTGTTATTTAATGAAGTGAAGTGCATAAAAATATTAAAGATGTAAATACAATGATCCTTTGTCATCTCTTGTTTTGGATACAATATCAGTCGACATAATATGGGATCATCTGACATAATCTGCTTGAAATGAGAGTTAAACATTGGATTATGAGTGAATAAAGTTGTTTTACTGATGCTTTCCGAAAATATCTTTTAAGTGGCGTGTGATGTCATTACTTGTGTAAGGTAAAATATGTACCCAAGTAAATTATATAATGTCTGTTTGGGCCACTCCAACGAAAGATACTGTATATTTTTATATATATTTGTGTTATTTCTTAGTATTAGATTAGGTTTTATGTCTTTGCAAACAGATGTGTCTATTATTCACTTCAATTTCACTTTAGACGGTTTATTCTCTTGAAAAGCCAAAAGAATATTTATCAGGCTTAACTTCTATTTATTGGGGGGAAGGGCGTTAGGTAGACCGACTTACTGACGCAATAACACTTATTACTCGAATGCCTTCGTTTATAATGCATCATACTTGTAAAATATGCCTATTGTATGTAGCGCGTAGTTACTTTTAGCCGGTAGAATGTTGTAACCCCACCATACTAATGATTGAAGCTCTCTTCATACATTTAATATTTTTTAGTAATCAGTTAATAAGAAGACATAAATGTAAAGGTATTGTACATATTGAGACACAACACTCAAATATGCAATGAAACAGTGTTAACTCAGTTCTTTCGTTCACATTCACATCTCATCAGAGACAAACAGGATTCTTTCAAACCAGGAGAAACCTACAATGTCCATAATCTTCAACTTTGTTTTTTTGAAAGGAAATCCATTTGTAAAATAATTTTTAAGATACCTTCGTGTCTCGTTTTCCATTCGCTTAGTTCGTCTTCGACTTTTTTGGTTACTTACCTATAAATTTGAAGGATAATTTTTATTATGTATACATACATGTACCTATAGAAATGCGATGCTGAAAGTAGTCATTTTCATCTCCTACAAAAACTCCTCCGAATGATTTAAACCCATATAAAATACTTCGCAATCACATTATTGGTTGTTGATTTATGAAGCATAGACGCTAACTCTTTTATTTTTGATCGTCACGAGTTTGCAGTTAATATCCGTGATTTATGACAAGTATCACCTCCAGATAACAACAACGCAAGACTCCAATCACCTACGTCTTGCTAAGTTGCGCGCATTTTTCCTGCCGACCTGAATGTATTACGCGACAGTTATGTGTGCGACAAATACCAGTCGATAATGAACTTTTTTTTATGCATGCATGACTCGGCGCCTACAAGGACATTTGCGCGGTCTATTAATAACAATTCTATTATTTTCTTGAAAGGCCAAAAATAGTTACATACATTGTTCTTATTGTTTCCAATAGCTTATTCACTGTATGGAGAGTGGGGCTTCATTTTTCAAAATTTTCGCAAAAATAAAAAAAATCGCTTTATTTGCCCTGGATCTATTCATTTTTGGTTAGGATTGATTTTTGATGACGAGAAACTTACCGCGTGACGTGTCATGATACTAGGTAAGTGTAAAAGTATTTAAATTCAATACAACACAAGTATACGTTGTTTCCAATGGTTAGCAAGCACAAGCATTATATATCTATATCCTCCAGCATCTATTGTGTACGAAGACAATAAGTTCTTATACACAATATTTAAAATACGTAATTTTAAATATTCCCTTACTGCCTCTTAAAGTTTCCTCTCATACAGAATTTAAAAAGGTCTACGGGCTGTTTTCTGTAATATTTCTTAAATTGTACAAAACGTATTCTAATAATAATAAGTAATAAAAAACCCTGAAACCCTGAAACGCTTGCTTAAAAAGCTTTTAACGATTCTGAATATTAATTGATGCAAATGATGAAGTAATAAAATAACGCTTTAAATTGCAGCAATTGTTATCCTGCATCAATGCATGCTTGACAGCGTCGCATAAGTGATTGTCTTATACGTTCCAGAATTCACGGTGTCTCTTATTTTCTGAAATCTTTCTTAAACACGTTCTCTCAGTGCTTGCATATTGAGAATCGGAGCAACGCAGACTAATGATCTATGATGTCTCCAGAGAAAATGTTCTAAAGGATTGCAATCGAGCGAGCGAGTAAGCCAAGCAATCGTTCCTCGAAGCCTCATCTAGCTTCTTCCAACAAAAGAGGTAATTACTCCCCCAAAAGGGCAGATTTGACCATTAAAAATTGGGTAATTGGATAATCTTTTATTATTTCTGATGATTGATGTCGTGTTGGGTTAATTACATGTGGATTGTCTTCTGATCATATACAAAACTACTATTCTCTTACATAATAACTTAACTTACGTAATAACTGGGCAGTTTCTCTTGCCCTAAAATGAGTTCTCCTATTAGGAAATGCTTCCCCGTCTAGTCGTAATTTTCAAGATTTCTAGAAAATCACACTATCAAACAATTGCTTGGTTATTAGCCGCTCTAAAGAGTTCTTCAGACGAGGTATTCATAAATGGTAGTGGTTCGTCACTCCGCTACCCATCCCCTTGCAGGCTTGCAGTTTCCTTCTTGCTTTCTCGCAGATTTGCCTCCACTGTCTCCCATTCTTCATCTTTGTTCCCCATCCCGTGATTCCCATTCTTCTGATGTCTTGTATAACTTGATCGTCCCATCTTGCTTTTGGCCTTCCCCTAGATCTGTTGGCGTGTGGCTTCCAGTTTGTATTTTTGCGTAATATTGAATCTATATGTTACTTACTCATTGCAATATTTGTATCAACCGAAGTAATATTCAAAATCCTATGACCTTTTAAGAAAGTTTTGGGGCAGACCTGTGTTTAAAGTTTTTATAGCTATTATTATTAAAACACGTTTGTACAATTTGGCCAATGTTAAAGAAAGTATTAGTAAACCAATTGGTAAAAGATTTCATTATTTTGAGGTCAAAGATAGCTTGATTTATCTTTTTTTACATAAGTATCTAATATGCTCATTATGATTTGGTGTCCTGTCTATAATTATTCCAAGGAAATTTACATAATTTACTAATTCATAGTTTTGTGGGCAAAAGTATAAGTTTTGTCTATTCTAAATGTCATAGTCTTAACACAGTTAAGTAATAAATCATTATCCTGTAACCACTTGTAAACTAATCCCAACATTTTATCATCGATAAAATGATGGGATAATTATTATTATCTGCATTGTTAACAACATAGTACCAAAATTTATATCTAAATTATACAATTATAAACAGTAGTGGCCACAAACTGCTGCCTTGGAGCATTCCCACTTGTGCTACAAATTCATCTGAGAAGAAAATTTACCGAATCGATACATGAAGCTTCAGAATTTGCTTATGTGATATTAGATATAACTCCATCCATTGAAGAGTATTATTATAGTGGATACCTTGTATTGTTACACAGACGTTGGTATTCACACTCGTTCCCTTTGTCACGCGAAAAACGAAAACCGAATTTATAAATCTGTTCCATAACTTACGGGACGCCAAAACAACGCGACATCCACGAAATCACCCTAAGTTATTGCTTATTATTGCCATACTGGTGCCGCACCGGACGTCTGGACACTTATTCACGTGTTACAACTGCTTTGCTCATTTGGGAGGAGCGTGACAGGAAAATAAAGTAAATCGAACAATATATGCAATGGAATTACGTTCGATGCAACACGACTGGCAAGTCAGTCTAGTTTATGCAAATTGTCGGCGGAAATTGACATATGTTTGTATGGAAACTGTTGTAAAATGATTAATACGGCTTTGATTAGATCCGTGATTATCATCTTGCGAATGCAATTAATTCTCGTCATTATGCCCAGTAATTTGTTTCATTTTTTGATCTCATTTCGATTCATACGAAAGAAATTAAAATTGGAAATACTTTAACGGTTACAGACTTGCATGTAGATGTGTAAGTGTGATATTGCATAAATTTTTCATTGTCTTACATTCACATCAATCGTTTGAATTCTATGGTGCAGTATGATTGCTTGGAAGACAGATAGATGCAAGATCAATTCCTTGTTTCAGCTATTGAATTCATGTGATGTAATAATAATGTCATTTTCTGTTGGAAATGATTGAATATTTGATGAGTTAAAGAAAAGTTTAAATCCAAAAAGCAAAGTCTTCAACGTAGGAAGAAGAAAAACTCGGATTTAGGTGTAAAACACTAGTGTTATTCCAGTGCTTCCAATTTCCAGTTATTCTAGTAGTGATCTGGTGCAGAGCATATCTTCTAGGGTAGTACGCCGAACATTTTTCCTTTGTAGGTTCTACTGAGGATGGCAACTCAGTTGCCGAAATATTTATGTAGAGCCATTCACTCATTAGGGTGGCAAAGGTATTTTTCTGTTATAGCTTTAGATTCAAGTGTATCAAAAATGTATATTTCTGGTATAACACGACATAAATTTATATTTATTTTATTGGAAAATACATGACCAGAAGATACTATAAATAATAACCTTGGATTTAAATTACTCGCTGAAGATTCCCGGAGAATTTCCTCTCACCAAAATTGCTTGGCAAGGCCCTTAGTTTTTCGGCAGAAGTCAAATATCTGGGAGTTTTGTTTGACAAAAACGGAACTGGGGCCCGCATGTCAAAGCAAAAACCGAAAAAGCTTGTGTAGCCTTTTGGCAGTGTCGCCGCGGCCTTGGGAAAACTTGGGGACTTTCTCCAAGGATTACGTTGTGGCTGTACACTGCCATAATCAGGCCCATGCTAACCTACGGCGCCCTGGTCTGGTGGTCACGAACGAAGCAAGTGGCCGCCAGAAACCAGCTGACACATGCGCAACGCGTTGCATGTCTCAGCGTAACGGGCGCAATGCGAACCACCCCTACAATGGAAGCCCCCCTATGTGTTCCACCACTGGATCTCTTCGTGGAGGAGGTGGCGCTTAGGACGGCTAATAAAACTACGGGCTGGCCGTCTTCTGGATGCGGCGGGAGGGAGGGAAGTGGTCGCGTCCACATCATCATTGCAGAGCTTGGAAAGTGCTTCGACAACATCAGTTGGTGTAAAAAGAATTCCTTTCCCATACTAAGTAAATGTATTTAGATAGAAGAAATAGGTTCCTAATGGAACAGAAATTAATAAGATACGTTAAAACGGACAAAAAGTAATTGTAATTACTCTGTATAATCGCTGTAGTAATGCCATCATCACCGGGAGAAGCTGCTCGTATCAATCTTTTTTTTATTATAGTAGCTATGTCAGCGTCAATGACTGGAGCAGCAGAGGAAGCAGGATTTATGAAAATTCGGAATAAATTTATCTAATTCATCGCAATCTATGTCACAAGAAAGTTTATTATTCTTGAGTAGATCACAAGCCATATTAGAAAAGTGGTTATTGAATGTCTCACACATATTACCTGTGGAAGTGAAATAATCAGGTAATATTTGAGAATCGCGATCTTTTATCATTAGTTAATGACCATACGGCTTTTGTTTTAATAAATATAAATAATATATACATTTGTCTGAGCTTAATGATGGCATATCTATTCGTTCGGTAGGAACTTCAATTGTTCAGAAATAGCATACTACTGACAGTTGTTGAACTTCTATTTGCCGGTGTTGTTTAGAAAATTTAGTTTATGAAAGTAGCTAGTTGATCGATTAAAATGTATTTAATTTTTAATTACTAGCAGATTTAATGAAAATTTGTAGGGAATGTTACAAAATTTTTGTATCAAAACCTATGCGTCAGAAGTAAAACTGTATTGGACCTAACTTTAACTCTAAGGGCACTCCTATATGAGCGATTGATTACGTTAGAAAAATTGGCGGGTTTTATTTTATCTTTTATGACTAATAATTAAAAGTATTTTGTTACTTTATTAAAATTAATTGTGTACTATTGTAACATAACGGCATATTTTTTTCTAACATAAGTAATGTGCTGCGAATAATAAAGTGCCACCATTGAATAGCCACTGAGTTTGTGATATTGCTTGGGACATCTATAGAATTAAGTGTTTAAAAGTCATTTCTTTATTTCATAATGTTTTTCAGATTTAATTCAAATTTAATTTAAGAAATTTATTTCTTTACCTTACCTTGAAGGGTTAAATAAGGCTTTTTGATTATATATGTTTAGGAAAATTTTTATAGAACCGTAGAGGTCTAAACATTCACACTAACGGTAGACCCATTTGAATTGCGTAAGATTCGTTATAAAAGTGATTCTCTACGATTTATCTTTCAAACTTAATATTATTAGAACCATCTTCTGACCGTACTAGAACTAATCGTGCGCGATTGTCCGCCGCGACAGGGCAACTATTTCTCCTAAATAATATGTCACGAATGATAAAGTGCGACCGGCCAAATAATAATGGTAATGAGCGCGGAGACAGTTTATTTTACGTGCCCACTATGTTTTAATCCGTAGCCCACCGCATCTGGTGGTATTCGGTAGGATCCCACGCTCGAAATTCCAAGTGATGTATCGCCTCGCCATTGTGATTATAATTATTTCTACCTTAATCGGTAGAAGAGAAAAGTGAGGAGGTACTTCGGGCTTAAGGAAGCTAGAAATACATTATTTCGCCTCCCAAAAATACGGCCGCAATTAAAGGAAAAAAGGAAACGGTAGTTATGCTCATGAACGCAAACTTCTCCTTATCAAAAGACTATTTATTGATTTTAATCGCTCAAAGAGTAAGAATATATACAGGGTGTTTACCGTCTTGTGATTTTATTTTCAAGGGGTGATTAAACATCTTAAAATAAGGTCATTAACGTAAAAATATCTT
>JARFOC010003676.1:0-11360 GCA_031763485.1 Osmoderma eremita | reverse complement strand
GTACAGCCGAAAGTCATATATCAGCACATTTTCCAAGTAAATATATCACTTTGTACGTCATTTTTTCATGATTTATATTATAATATATACTTCCACAAAATTTCATTGCTTTGTCACTCTGAAACACTGCCTGATAAAAAATTCTGAAAACAGACATGAAATAAGTGTAAAAAGTACTACCAAGTTCACCCACTTTACCACGAAGGACAAAATAAATCTGAAATTTTGTTGACCAGTGTAATAGTGTATTATTGTTTCTTAATAAATATTTATAGTTTACCATCACCACCTTTGATTTGGTTACCTGATATTTCATATATACATCGATATCTATAATCATTGATTTTTCACTAATACTGAGCACTAAGAGCGTTCTCTCTCGGAAACCATTTTAAAATATAATATATATATATATATATATATATATATATATAATAATAAGACAAGCGCTATCTTCTGACAGCTTAAGCATGTTCTAACATGTTTAGCTCCTACGTAAGCAAGCGTTTTAGGCGCTATCGAACCGCGGATACTGAGTCGTCGAATACCGGGGTAGCACTGTACTTACTTGATTTGACTGACATGTTAGATATTAGCGGAAATCTTTTTGAGATTCCTAATATATCCTAATGCAGAAAGTTATTAGTTTAACAGTAGGATGCTTGTGTTGGAAATAGCGTTCGAGTTTAATCTAAATAGACACGAATGCAGGGCTCAAATGGTTGTTTGAATACTAAACAAAAACCAAACACCACAAACGTTTGCCATACTTTGTTTCGCAACAAGTTAAATTAGTTCTCTTTGTTTTTATTCGACACATCAGAAGCGACAGATTTAACACCGTAGAAGTCATTTTTTTAATTAAGTAATTGTATAATTATAGGTGAATCTGATCAGTATAGATTTTAGTCCCCGTATTTATGTAACTTGCCTCTAGCACATTATGATTTGTTATATATACATATATATCGGTAACTTGACGACTTGTTTGCATAATTAAAAGAAAATGTTCATTATTTCTCACACGTACAAAATAAACTGGGTTACATAATTATAAGGGGTCCTAACGAAAACAACATTATTAACACAACACACAACTTAAATGTTTTTGCTTTTTGATATGACCTCATTAAAGGAGATTAAAGGACCTGAATAGGTAATTTTATTTTATAAATCTACATATTTCATCATAAAGCCATCTTTTATTAGATTATTTTATTTATCGTATGAGAAGTACATATAAATTAAAGTATAAATGTTAAAAATACCCAAGTGAATATATTAAATTTTTTATTGTCTTTCCCCTATACTATTGCAATAAGTATACGAGGTTTGTAAATTAAGTAATGGGACTGACTACGTAGCGTTTGATATGGCAACACGGGAAGCACGGGACATGGAGGGACAAGTGGACATTGTAATAAGCGTTCAGGGCAAGTTTGAACTGGATTTGGTTGTCCGTTGTCGTTTTTTTTCCGTGAACCCGGTTTTCGTAGTGCGTTCTGCAAATGAAAGACATTAATTTCGAGAAACGGTGTGCTATCAGGTTTTGCTTCAGACTTGTGCAAGGTGCAACAGAAACTTTTGCAAAACCTCAGCGGGCCTACGGAGACAGTGGTTTGTCAAAAGCCCGGGGTTTTCGGTGGTTTAAGGCATTTTCAGAAGTAAGAGTCGATGGGTGATGAGTCACGCAGCAGAAGGTCTTCAACTGCAAGAACCGATGGCAATGTCGACAAAATCCGCGATCTTGAGCGTTCAGATCGTCGGTTGACGGTCAGGATGATCGGGGAACTGTTGAATTTGTCTCACACCACCGTTCATCAAGTTTTGACCAATGAATTGGGAATGAGAAAGATCTGCTCGAAAATGATTCCAAAAAAACCTTTCGCATGAACAAAAGGACATCAGGAGCGAAAGGTGCCTTGACTTTTTGGAATCAATTGAAAATAGTGAAAATTTTTTGGAACGTGTCATTACTGGTGATGGGAGTTGGGTGTTCGAGTATGACCCAGAAACAAAACGCCAATGCATGGAATGGCACGAAAGAAAACCGTGCTGATGTTTCGATAAATAGATTAAATTTAAAAAATATATATATTTAAAATTTTAGTATTCATTATTTGATTTTAGAAAAAAATTATAAAATGCTTACAGGGCGATAACTATTTAGATTGTTAACATAACCTGTCTTGAAAACATGTCACGTCTTGAATATATAAAAGAAAAGTTAATTAGATAAGCTAATGGAGAAATATCACGACGCATCACCAACAGAATGGGTTGAATGCATTTTGTAGATTGCCTCAGACGGGATTACAGATCTCTTAATCATTCGAGAAATTATTAGGTATTAGGTTATTATTGTAAACATAATTTTGTTTATTGTTTTTTATAACGGTCCAGATCGCTTTAGATTTATTTTTGGCTGGAATAATAAAATTGTCATTATTCTCTTTTTGTGTTAAAGTGATGATATCTTTATAAAATTTCTGATATTCCAAGTATTGGTTTTTATACTGACACCATTTAATAATTGAAAATTACTTCTTATTTGTATAAATCTATATGATATACTCATAATATCTTATTGATAGTGTGGTAATCTTTGATAAAATCAGCAGAAGCTTTTGTACTACCAAAAAAGAATTATATTTTGACAGAAATGACAAACAACGTTCATTTTCTAAAAAATAATAATTGATTAAATATTTATGATACTTCTGGCGTAAGATGCTAAAGCTAGACAAGAAAAGTCGTAAAATTAGAACACACGTTTCCCAAAATTCGCTTCTTTTTGGATGGAAATAATAATTGAATATACACACCGCGTACGTAGGTCGCTATGGCTATCATTAATGTTTATTTTAACAAATGCTGGAGAGGATTTTCCGCTGAAGTCGATTTTAAGAGCACACAATTGCTCCCTCTCTCGGACGGATCGTTATCCGAAGGCAGCTAGATAACATATCATTCGCATGCCAGAAAAGAGCTAAAAATTTAATTTTGAATCGCATTATTTCTGCCTCTACAAGACAATAAATCGATTCCCGTTCGTTTAGTTGAGCTCCGAACGGCAGGCAAAAGGTCGTAGTTAAACGGCCATATCCACTGAACTGCATCGCACCGTTTTGGCAAAGTTAAAAGCTCTGCGTGTCTTACCTGGTGTAGAAGTCTTTCTTAATGGATGTTGAAACACAATCTATCTTCCCCCCGATGTTTCACGCGTTCTCCTTTTGTGTTTTCCACGATTTTAAAAATTTTCTGCAGATGGGGGTACTTTTAAAGTAATAAACCGTTTGAAATTGATAGTCGGATAAAAACGTGACTACCATTACGAAAGTTTCACTTCACAAAATCAAGAACTATTACTGACGTCGAAAGACATACCATACATAAATAAAAGAAGGATGGAAATAAGGAAGAAAGTCAAAACACGGTACCACAGAGCAGTACGAGTTGTAACATAAACATCCTTCTTGCCCTGTTACCACAAGCCGAAGTTTTAAATGCTAAAAAAAACAGCTTGGATTTTTATACCGTTTTAATTAGAATTTAAAGTTTAATTAAATGCATTATAAAATTTTGCTAGGAATTTAATGCGGTATTACAAGGATTTAATTCTTTCAACGAAACCTCAACGGCGTTATAAAAATTCGGGAGGTGAACTACTGAAATAATATTAAAGGGTCTTTGCGAGCCTGTCGGATATATTCAATCAGAAATGTCAGGTCAACTTGTAGATTTCCGCTAGCTGCGGGTCTTGTAACAGGCGACAAACCTCGTACTATATCAGAGAGGCAAGGCGTCTAACGCGTTACCTGTTGAATGGTCTAACTGAGGTGCGGTTAGGCTACAGTCAACATCTAATGTCCACTTCGTTTGGCAAATGTTTTGTTAATTGGAAACAGAGTAGGGGCGGGGTTTGTGGCGGTTTTTGGTGATTTTGAACGCGCCCTATCGTTCGCCTGGACGATTTCGAGGGTCTCTAAGGATGGTTTCGTGTCTAAAACTAAGCAACAAAAAAATTGAGAAGTGTTGTTTCCAAAAGGACTATTATTAATTAAGGAACTCGAATTAAATAAAAATAGCAACACCCGAACGTGATTTCCATATAAATTCTGAGATTCCGCTTTGATACAGTGAATAAACTGGATTATTACAAGGTTTCATGGGGTACATACGGGCAATCCATTTGCGGGACACGTCAGGGCTTCCTCGGAGCTATTTGCTGGCAATTGCCCGATACATTTACTGTCGATGTGTGCGGACAGTGATGAAATGCTTTTCTAAAACGTACAGCAAATACAGTTTCCGCGCTATTGTTTGCAAATTTAACCTTTAAAATATTGTTCGAACCCGGAACTTCGGAATGGCTGGGCCGGTAAAAAGGAGACAACCACATTGCTTTGTTCAGTGCGGCTTAGTTTAATTAACTTCTTGCGAAACATGAAAGTCTTTTAAATACACAGCTGGCAAAGCTTATATCTTCAGTGCTGAATACACTGGCCCTTAGTTTTCTTGCGAGTAGCTACTCTACTTTCCAAAATTCCTTGAATATTGTTAATGATTTGTGGCTGATTTAGATGTTCGAGAGATGATTGGTTGAAAACAGTATCGGAATATGTGTATGGAATTTCCAGGCACGTAAAAACTTGAAACTGCTTTTGACGCTTATTCCATATGGGAAAGACAAATGCAATATATGTGGAGACCTCAAAATACTTCGGTTTGACATTCAGCTTGGGTACACAAAGTACTGCTATTGTATATGCGAGTGGGAAGAGACTATACTACAAAAAATGACCTACTCGTAATGAACTATTGCCTAGATAGAAAGAATGTGATAAACACTCTTCTTGTTGACCCGAAAAATTTGTATATACCTGCAGTGCACATAGAATTGGGACTCATCAAAAATTTCGTAAAAGCCATGGACAGAACATCGCGTGGATTCATCTATTTACAGCAGAAATTCCCGACGATCAGCGATGCCAAAAAGGAAGGAATATTTCTAGGAGCACAATTTAGAGAGTTAGTGGAAGATATCAATTTCATTGAACTGTCAAATGACGTTTGAAAAAATTACATGGCTGTCTTTTAAGAGTGTCTGCAAGAACTATTTAGGTAACCATAAGGCCGACTATCGCTATCGCAAAATTATCAGGTACCCAAATAAGTGCGTGCGGTTTTTGTATAAAGTAGAGTGCCACATATTCCACAATCTTGCATGAGGATTTCGGGGCACATACGATGTGGATTCCGAGAATTCTCCTTACCAAAAGTTATCCAGGAAAGATTATTTCAGTTGTTCACCGATAGCACTTGTTTGTTATCTGTCATCTAGTTTAGTATGAATCCTTCTTTTATCGGATACATACATATTTTGTGTTTTTTTGTTTAATTCCTAGTTTTAAATAATTGAAAATGGCATAAAATAAAACTTTAATTCGTGGTCGTACCAATGTTGCAGTGGCTGCGCCAAAAATATGTACCGCCTTCGGAGATGATGCCGTAACTGATCGAACAGCACAGAAGTGGTTAAAAAAAATTTCTTCGGAAGATCTCAACTTGGCCGATGAAGCACGCTCTGGGCGACCCAAGATCATTAACAAGGAAGATATTCAACAGGTTCAGAACCAATTCTTGTTTAACAGCGACGAGAAATGGATATTGTATTCAAATTCAAAGCGTTCGTATAATTGGTTAACGCCTACTAATTCGGTACCACAGACTCCCAAAGCTTTTTTGCACCCAAACAAGATTTGACCAGGGAAAAAATCTGAACTTGGCTGGAAAACGTTACCTTCATATTCTTCTGATATTTCGCCCCCTTTTTTTGTCTCTTGACAACTGTATGAAGCATAAACAGTTCAAAACTCCAGTTGATGTAATAAATGCAGTCCGTCAATTTTGTGATTCAAAAGCTATAGAGTTCTACAATCCCGGCATACAAAAATTGGTGTCACTTTGGCAAGAGATCATTGAGTGTAATGGTAATTACTTCTATGATTAATAGTGTATTAGAGTGCATTAAGTAGATACTGGATATTTAGTTTCTTAAGCAAACCGACGATTCCATGTAAAACGCATAACTAACGAGGAAAAATATAATATCAAAGAGTTATAGTAAAAACGAAACTCCGGGAAAAATTAAACGAGATACGGTGAACAGCAAATCAAATATCGCCGGGAAACGGCGCTTGTATCACCCGAAGAACTCTCAACTCGCACAGCCTTTGCGAACGGTAAAACTAACGGTATAACTTTTATTACCGAAACTAATTGAATAACGCGTTTGAGTTAGACAAAAAGTCTAGAATTATAACTGGAAATCTTAGAGAAAGCGTTGCCACCGTATGAACTAATAGTGTAAATATTTAAATACAGAAGATGTAATTTCAAAAACTTACCTTTTGCGTGGGAACACCATTAATTTTTCAGATGTCATCTATAAAGAAAATCTGGGTAGCTTACCTTTTATCGCTTACTTAAACAAAGATTTGGAATTTTATGAAAAATTATGATAGAATCGTTTTATTTCATCTTTGATTTATAAACATTCATTTGTTGGATAGGTAAAACATTCTTGGAACGTATATTTCAAATAAAATTTTAAGAGATTAATTCTGATAGATAATAATAACAATAAGATTTATTGATTTATATAACAAATCTAGTAATTAAAGCTCTTGCCTAGATAAAACTTTTCCACCGACAACATGCAAAATCATCAAAGCAGATTTTTCCGTCATATTGTCTTTTTTTTACTGTTCGGAGGGTAGCGGATTTTCATTTACGTCTCCCTTTTAATGCGAAAAACTTGACGTACGCAAATTGTATTATGAACGTACGTATTTCACCAAAATGTATTAGTGCACTTTGTTTCTTTGCCGATGAGAAGCCGAAGACTGGAATTGTGTTGAATAAAGCGTTCCGAATTTTTACCGCGCATACATATATTGACTAGATTATCTTTTCGTTTGAGGTAAATGTAAAACAGTGATATAATTTTTTTATTTATTTTCCATCTTTTTAACAAGAAATAAGACTTGGGCTATACTTTTATCTTTTTATAACAATATGATGAAAATTAATAGATAAAAACATATATTACAGCATTATATGGAATAATATGATTACATACAATATATTTATATGTATATTCTTTTTTAAATTTAGCTTCTAAGAGCAACATTGACTAACATCGACCATGCTACTGAAATACTGGCTAAATTTCCATTTTTTTTTCTTCTTCTGAATCAATACTTTCTTTTCCGATTTGTTCGAGCGTTAGGTAGCAAAAAAAGCATGTTGAAATTTGGCACGTAATACACTGGCACAACATGACTTCATTCTTCTTTGGTTAAAGTGTCCTCTCACACTGCACGCGCGTATTGTCAAAAGAACACCACCAATACTAAGGCGAGGTGCACTGTTATGCCACTGCTCAACCTTGCATATTCACCACCGCTGGACGACGGGGAAGACGAGGTGACCCCATTGGAAATCTCTTCGGTTTCAGTAAGGGACCTTTGATAACCATTGTTGTGCAAACCAGGCGAATTGTCTAAATCATCGTCTTCTTCAGGATCTTGCTCGGATTCTCCGTCTTCCTCTGACGAATCGACATGACCTTGTATTTCCATTTCTGAAAACATTTAGATCCCAGTCAAAGCCTTCAAATGGCTAAGTAGCTAATTCTAAACTGAGGGCATATTTCTTTAATAAGCTATTAACTCCGGTTACAGTCATGGACGGACTGGTAAGTAAACTGGGACAAGAGAGGATATGCGGATGATATTGTCATCCTAACTCAAGGTAAATTTAACAACGTACGACTATGCAGAACGCAATGTTGTACAAAAATGATTCGAGGAAGAGGGACTTAAAATAAGTCCTTCTAAGACGACCACAATAGTATTCACAAGAAGAAAGAAACTGGACGGCATAGGACCGTTAAGACTCCTGGGTGAAGAAATAAAGTTGTTTGGGGAAGTAATATATCTTGGGCTCTTCTGGACCCAAGGTTTACTTGGAACAGACAACTTCAAAACTAAGTCAAAACCAACACAGACACTTATGTTGACCGGGAAAGCCCATGGAAAAACATGGGGATTAAAACCATGAACCAGACGTGCATTACGATGATTAGACCCATGATCACTTATGCATCCTTGATATGGTAGACAAACGTGCAGCAACAAACTGCTATAACCAAGCTCAGCAAGATACATGGGCTTGCGTGTTTAGGTATAACAGGAGCAATGCGGACAACGCCGACAGCAGCAATGGAATCCCTCGGTTACTGGGGCGACACTGTAGAACCCTAAAGTGACATCAATACTGGCTTGGGAATGCATACGGAAACTGAGGGCACAAGGATCTGGAAATTGGTGGTATATGATATGGATACAAAAATGGGAGACAAATACTAAAAGCCAATTGGCTGAAGTGTTTCCGGAGACTTGTGTCAGACGCTCCGGTTCCGATATGGAACTTACCTAATCCATGCATTAACCAATTCGTGAATATTCATTTAATATGAACTGTCAATGTGTCCTTGCGTAACAGATTTTGTAAAAGTATTTTCGGAAAAGTAAAACGAATTTTGTGAAACTTACTTCATACTACAATATAATGTTTAAAACCATGACAGCAAGCATGATACTAAAAATTCTTGTACCATGAAATTAAAACATAAAATAACCCAGAAGGATACATATTTGTTATTAGCTCCGCATTTTCATTCAATTATAATTCTTCCTTTACATGCATGATTATAGCAGTGTACATGTGTATATACATATGTATATATGTATAACGTATATTGCACAACAATTTTTTTCCTCCAGCGAAAGATGGAATTAGCACGTAATCCATGGTTTTTTACTGGATGTTGAGCATCTCCTAGAAAACTCGCAAGTAAATAAAAGCGTATGAAAGCAATATGAAGCAAGGATATTAAATTGACGAAACAATTTAAACGAAATATGTATATTGAAACTGTAGCTGAAGAGTTTTAATCTTCCACGCCGAGAGAAAAATATAGAAAATTTTGCTACAATTGTAAATATTTCTACTGCACTTTGTGGTACATAGTGACAAGTACAATTTGTTACAAAATTTCTCATAAAATTCTAACACTAAAATCACAAAAGTTCCACTACTTCAAAGAAAAAATAAGAACACATAATCGCATTTTATCCTAATGAAGAAATAGAACGAAAAATTAAGTATTACAATCATTTGTCGGGATAGCGCACCGGTAAAAACGCTAGGCATCTATGGGGGATGTCGGCGGTTCGAATCTCCGTTGCGGAAATCGATTTTTATAAAGATCGGTTGCAGCAAGGGTGATCGGTACCTCTCCCGGTGACTCTCTTACGGCCCTCTTACGGCGAGGAGAGGCAGTAACAAGCCATACACACACACAATACACACTTACACAAACCTAATGTAGAGTGATACAACAGGCCTCAAGGCCGTAGTGTTAAGTCTCTGCATTAGGATACAAATAACAAATATCACAACCAGTATTTATTTATTTTATTTTTTACTACAAAATCCATGGTACTGCGCCGTGTTAATATTTCCTACACGGATTTCTCTTGCGTCAGACCAAAAGAGAAATTACTGTAATTATAAAGGACGGATTGTCCTTAATTATTTAATATTCACATCAGAACGGGCGCTCCAACAAAACTAAACTTTAAAAGGAATTACCAGTTCGCAATTTCTGATCTGCACGGGAAAAAGATTTTAGAAAATTGGAAGAGAATCTCGTGTGTGTTGTGTAAACCTATAATTATTGAATAATATGAATACGAGCAATTTCCGTTTCCTGTTATTTCAACCCCGAAATAAAATCGGATTGGTGTTCTAGGGAAAATCGAATCCCCCCACGATCATAGCGTATCAGTTGGAACTATCCGCTAGTTTATCTCCAGGGCTTTGTAAAGTGATTCGAGTTTGAAAAAAAGTGTCGCCCAATTCAAATAAATCTACGGAAGCAATAAAACGAAACAAGTACAAAAGTATTCAAACTGTAAGCAGTCATGCACTGGCTTGTAAAGTAAGTGAATTTCGATTGGGGGATGGAGCGAATTTCCTAAAAAATTCAATTCCGTTTTATGGCGCCAGCAATGGCGAGCCGGGTCTCATCAACGTTTTCATAGTTTTGGCTCGTAAATCAGAACGAAAGTCAACCTGACTGGTACGTATATGTATGCATAAAGTTTCTGTATCTCTGTGCACGTCTCCTTACCGTAGAGACGGATGTTTCCCTCCGCGTCGCCGATTGAATTCTTCGAGATGCACTTATAGCCGCCCAGATCTGACTTTTGGATGCGGGAGATAACTAGGCGCATTTGGACGCTGTATTGAGAATTGACTGTTTCTGTCATCAGGTACTTGTCGTTCGATATTATCATTTCACCTGTAACAAACAAAGAAAGAGCTACCCCAAACACGTTACAGCTATACAAACAAAGAAACAGTGTTCCGCTTGGAACAATTGAAATTCTATCTTTAAAATCTAGTAGATAGGGAAGACATACCGCTTTCTCTGGTCCAATAATTGATTGCCTTAGGCGATGCCTCCACGTGACATTGCAGGTTCACATCTGTGTTAATTGGAGCACCAACCAACTGATTTGGCACTTGTATGAGGGGGTGAACTGCGAATGTAACAATTAATTATATTACTATCATTATTACGATCACCCCTCCATAATTGTTATAATTAGGAACTACCTCTCTCGTATTTATCAGCTTAAAGCATCGTGTAGGCATAGCGTACATTATTAGGCAATTCATAGAGTTACGGTCAAAAAGATATATACACAATTGTGTAATAGTTATACGAGCAAAAACACAACAACATTGTAATGAACATATAGAATCCAGGATAGCTGTTATACAAATAAAGCTAGCAAAACATTAAAGTGAATGAGGCAACATGGCTAGGGTACTCCCAATTACCTACAAAGGACGATCCCGGCCCCGGAAATTCAAAAAATAATGAAAATTTGGGAACATGCAGATCGCATACAGGTATATACCACCCATTTTTTCTGCACTCTGAATGAGTAAAATGAATTTTTGAAAATGGGAAATTTTCTATTTTGTCTATGTGCATAATTCGCTTACGGTAACAGGAAGAGAAAAAGTTTTAGGACAAAAACTGTTTGTTTGAAGGAACTTTATTTAGCAGACAAGAAATAAGAAACATCAAAAATGCCAAAACAATTAACCGTAAAAATGTCATTGTCGGCGCATGGTTTGTTGCTGGAATCACCATACTAGCAAAAGCAATGAAAGGGGTACAAGCATTAAAGACAGACTCGAGTTTCTGCCTACCA
>JARFOC010003666.1:0-11361 GCA_031763485.1 Osmoderma eremita | reverse complement strand
AATTTACTCGGGAAATATATACATAATTTCAGAATTAACAAGGCATCATAATTGTAATGGTCAAGGTTTTTACGTCATGAGTTTCACAATTAATAACAATTTAAAGAGAAGACTCAACAAAAGCAACATATCGAGGGAAGAATGAATTAGTCATAAAACCCAATGCCGTTTAATACTAAATCAATGATCTAAGATGTTTGTATGAACTTTTACAAGATATCCAAGGTAAAAAAAACCGCGCTTTTTTACTTTCACATTCGTTTTGAGGGTGCGCATGTTCCCCACTCTCCGCTGCAGCGCCATCTGTAGGTCAACTCTGATAACGCTGCAGCAGCGCTACCCAGAGGTCAACCTCAATAAACGAAATAGTCAAACATTTAACTTAACACCCAGTTTCAACGCATTATTGATCAATGGTTGCCTAAACTGGACGAGGTTTGTGCTTTTCTTGATGATATCCTAGTCACTGGTCGTACAGAATGGGAACATTTAAGCAACCTAATAACGGTATTACGCAGTTTAGAAAATTACGATTGAAACAGAAAAATGTAAATTTTCCAAGATCAGATTTCATATTTAGGCTTTAATATAAATAGTCAGGGTTTGCATAAATCCGGTCCTTGACTGGTTCAGTAAATTATTATTTTATGGCAAATGTACCCGATATTATTGTATCCTTTATATAATTTATTAAAGAAAGAGGTGCCATGGAATTGGGGTAAAAAATGTCAGGAGAGTCATATTTAAAGTTCGCGAAGCTTTGGTATCTACAAAATGTTTAGTTCATTATAACCGGAACGTGGAATTAAATTTAACAGTAGACGCGTCTGGTTATGGATTAGGCGCGGTACTCTCGCATGTGTACAAATTCAACGAAGAGAAACCGATTGCCTTTGCATGGCGGAAAGACAAATAGATAAATATGCTACTGCTATTACTTTTTTGAAAATGATAATCCGGAACTTAAATTTGTGACAGATCTTGATTTTCTAGCTGTAAAGATATAACTTTTACATTGCCGTTATAATAAAGTAAAGGTGAAATAATAGAAATGGTAATTTAACAAATTTGATGTAATTAGTAAGGCGTAATTAAAAATCTCTGTAGCCTACCTTTACTTGTAGACTCGCCCGCTGATCGAGACCACGTCGTTGCTCTCGGCACCACGGCAGCCGCCCCCTGGGCAAGGGACAGCTGCTATCCCCTCCCTGCTCTGGCCATAATTCTAATGGTCAAGGTTTTTACGTCATGAGTTTCACAATTAATAACAATTTAAAGAGAAGATTCGATAAAAGCAACAAATCGAGGGAGGAATGGATCAGTCATAAAATCCAATGCCGTTTAATACTAAATCAATGATCTAAGATGTTTGTATGAACTTTTACAAGATATCCAAGGTATCAGCCCTTAAAGTTTGTCGCATATATTTAGAATCAATAGGATCTTTGCGGAATCGCGTGAAGCTTAGCAGATGTAGTTAGTCGTATATGATCAGTAAACCATGAAAATGTCGGCTCACTATACCCCCTGGTTCAGATTCTACGATGAAACGCTTAAATCAACACAAAAATTGACAATATCAAGCTACAGTTTCCTACTTCATTTTCATACTATCAGCGGTATCTATTAGACTCCAAATATCCCCATATCCTATTCCCTATTTCCCTTTTTGCATTATTATTTCTTGTTTATTCTTTTATATGTATGTTCTATAATCAAAGAAAAAAAGGATAATCACGGATTATTAAACCAGGCGTTGTAGAGGTGGTATTCAATAATAGATCTTAATCTGCATAGTTGGCGTTGAACTGGTGTACGTGGAAAACCCGCTTATTGCTGAAACCGCCTCTTCGCCTGTGACCCTCTGACCCAGTCCTTGATATTAATTGTAGCTGACCTTTCTCTCCTACACCGCAAAGACTGTTCACTATGTAATCATAATAATAGAGTGAGTGTTGCATTGTATTTGTAGTTAAATGGACTTGAGATTTTAAATCTGTTAATTGTCTCTTTCTTAGGGGGATTGTGTAATTTCAACGATTCAAATATATTATGCCGTAGTAAATGTGTATTTTTGTGACAGCTCAAGTACGTCGTACTACCATTTAAAAAACAGTAAAAATTTTATTAATAAAAAGTATATTAAAAATCAAATTATTGAGAAAGAAGTTGCTTTGTACGTCTAAAGAAAGTATCGGTCGCGTTAGCCAGACAAATTTACTAGTCTATAGAGATTTTATCATTAAGTCTCGTTGAGATCCGTTAAGCAAATTGACTCCATATATTTGGACTTCCCTAAGGCTTTCAATTAACACATTATTAATCGCTAAACTGTCAGTGTATCGTATCAACAGTCGGCTGATTTTTTGGATTAAATCGTATAGAATAGATAACAAGTTGTTAAGCTTTCATATGTGTCGTCTCGTCCTATATGCATGACGTCAGGTGTACCACAAGGTAGCCTTTTAGCACCGATATTGTTTTTACTTGTATTCGACTCTTACATGCAACCATCTGATTTACGCAGATGATCTGAAACTATTTGGAAGTGTTACAACTGCGCATCAGATCACACACCATTTCAGACGAATTTGGATGGTAGAATTGTTTGGTGGCAGAGGCCAATAACATGTCCTTGAATATTTCCATATAAACTCCATTATCCGATCCCTCCTGTGTGGATTTATTAAAAGAACACGTGCAGAATTTACCATGTTCGTGCCATAATTACACTATTTAATTCTTTAGGCAGATCCATCTCGGAATACTGCACAGTACAATCTGAATGAAACGACTTATGAAGTATTGAAAACTTCCAAAAGAACATAGTTAACTAGATCTGGGTATTTGGAATTACTTCTCCGTCCCAAGGGAGTTATTTTGAGGGAGACAACGTTCAATTGTAATTATACGCAAATAAGAATATTTAAATTATAAAGATGTTCCACAACTTTAAGTCAATTTCTTTGTTGTAACTTTTGGACGTTTTTGTTAATTAAGTTATTAATCTTAAAGTTATTACGTTCTTACGATGGTTAGTCTCCTTGTGTATATTTTTGTTTATAGTTAAAATTGTATTCACCCAATTTATCTGATAGCTTACTACTAATTAATTCATAAGTTCTTATGTATATACTTCAAATGTAGTACCTAGAAAATTCTGTAAGTAAAAATAACTAAATCCGGTGCAGATAATTTGATCAACACTGTGTTCGTAAGAAAACCATTACATATAAAAGTTTCGACTTATTTTTTCACATATTGCATTACATTTAAATCCGTCACTAGTTCAGTAGCTTATTGCTTCCTCATTTTCTTTGTCTCTACACCAACTACACAGATCTGCAATCCCCCGCCATTGCCCTGTATACACAAAGGTTAATGTATAAATCGTAAGATGTTACAACAGAACTAATTTGCATCTTATTACAGCAGCTCTATAATGACTACTTTATAACAAAGAAATCGCTGGTTTTAACCGTAATATAGAAGTATTTATTTGCATTCGCACAAACCGCGTCCTATTACAGGATCACTTATAACAACGATTATGATTGTAGGAAAGGAATAAGAGAAATGACTACGTACTTATCTTGATTGGGGATAGTCACAACTGCAATCATTTAAATAAAATAAGAAATATATAAATGGTGAAATGTTGAAATTGGAACAAAATCCCTACATTTTACACTGAAGTAAAATTCTATGGTCCTTCAGGCTAATCTCTCGATAGGTAAATGGAGGCGGAGATACACTACTCAAAACAATTTGGCGGATATTCCGCATAGTTGGATGATAAAAAGTGATCTCTGTCAATGTGGCGAGGGGTTCAAATTATCTAAAGCTGTGATGGGGTATAGTTAAAGCCTCTATCGTCCGTTACCACGCGGACATAGTGTATATCCTGGCGAATATACTATTTACACAATTTAACATCTCCCTTTGCTAAAATTCTATCCATTATCATTATCTCAAAAGTAATTTGTATACACACATTCACCGCAATTATTAAAGGTAAGGGAGGAGAGAAATCGACTACAGAATTGTAATAATCCCCGTTCGATTTATCACTTTTACTTTTCGACAACTTCCAAGCACCACCTGTCTGATACAATTAATTAAAAACGAAAATAACCTGAAACTAAACTGTAGAAAGAAGAACCATCACTCAATCTGATCATTAAATATATACTTGCAGACATTTCATTATAGAACCTAGAACATTCAAAATTGATCGTAATTAGATAGGATTCTTAAATAATATTAATATTTAAACAGTAATTCTGGGATTGGATATGACAATTTAGACAAATCCAAGAATTTATCCGACCGACTTCACCCTAGGATTTAAAAAAAGCAATTCAATCATTAATAAAACGAATGCAACATTAATGTTCACCTTACACACTCATGCAAATAACAAGTTTTGAAAGAAATGCTTGTTTACAACCTTTGTATCGAAAGCGATGTGTTTGGATGCAGGAAATATTCAATCATTCGATGCGATTTAGAAACTCAATCGGTACCGATTCGAATACGACTGGCCGGTTTGTTGTTACGTCCATGCCATACATTTATCGTGCAATCTCCTACCGAGAGCTTGGAATTCATTACTAGAACTCTCGTCGAACGGAAGAGCAATCAATCCTAGGTAGTGGAATGCCTTCGATTTTCACTAATTAACATTTTCTAGCTGGTTATTGCGGAATTCGAATAATTATTACTCTACTCCAGATTAAATACTATAATAAATATTTCCAGTATTACTAAGTAATGTGTATGGTAATAAAAATATTTTAAAAAATCATTATGTCTGAGCCCAAATTGATTTTGTTCTTTCAAAGAGAATTAGGTGTGTGATTTTCAATGAACTTACAATTCTTTTTGAGACGCACTGTATTTTACAAAAGCCTCCTCTCCGAGTTCTAGTTTAATATACAATTGTCCGTTATCTTCTGAAACGTCTATTGGAGGCACGGACTTATTTGGTTAGAGGCGGCCTTCCTATACATACACGCAGAACAGTCATTTGTTTCGGAATATCTGATTTGTCAAATCAAGTAGGGCGCTGGATATTTTAAATCAGTATGAGAGCTAGACAAATATACCTATTGGCATCCGTATAAGAATCAAAAAACGTGACATGTATCTTGGTTGTTTATTAATGGATGAATGTGTTATATACAGGGTGGGCATAAATACGTACAGTAAACTCTAAAAGTATTTGAAGTATCCAATAGTATGTGAATTATTTAAATATGTAATTATTTAATTTTTAAAAACATCAATGTAATAGTGCCATCTTTTTGTATAGATTGCGTTTGACAGTTGACATTTTTAATTGGTCAGCGTTGGATTGAAATAAATTTAAATTAGTAGAAAGTATAGATACAATATTCTTTCAGGTTTATTTTCTATATAAATACAAAAGATCTCTTCTTAAAAACCGACCCTGTCCATTACCACCGAAAGAAGAGGGCCACAGTGCTGATGTGTGACGTCACCAAAGATTCGTAAATACATCAGTCGCCTCTTTTCACTCGCATTTTGGTCTGAAGTATTAGGTTTTTCCACAGAAGTTTGTTTGGCTGAATAACAATATCTTTTGTTACAAGTTGTACGCAATACTAATTGTTCAGGGATAAAGGATAATGCAGAATCGTTATTAGAATCCACCTCCGATTTATCGGATATCAAAGAAAAGATTTTATATTTGAAATGTATTTAATATTTTTCCTGTGATCGTCAAGACCAATGCTGAAGAAACAGTTCCGTGACGTCAGAGCGCTGTGGCCTTTTACTGTCGGTGGTAATACTTGGCGCATCCTTCCTAATCCGGAAACGATTTTGGGTGCCTGTACACGAATATTTTGTTCTAGCAAACTGATATGAATCGCGAACTTTGTTCTCTAGCCGTAGCTAGTTCAATTAACAAGTCGTAACACTAAAAAAACATGATGTATGGGTTCCTATACAATTTTTCATTTCACATTGTTTCTTACGCAATACTGCTTTTGTCATTTATTTACGAAAAGTTAACAAAGTGAAAATAGTATTGTAATTTTTATTTTTTATCTTTAATTGATAATTTAAGTGTTCCTTGTATAGTGATGTATTTATTATTAAGTCAAACATATCTGTTTATAGAAATCATCTTTAATCATACGCAGTGATTCTGACTTGATTTCTCGGTGTGTAGATGACAC
Source organism: Osmoderma eremita (assembly GCA_031763485.1). NCBI lineage: Eukaryota > Metazoa > Arthropoda > Insecta > Coleoptera > Scarabaeidae > Osmoderma > Osmoderma eremita. The sequence continues at coordinate 5,155 of JARFOC010003666.1, read as the reverse complement.
AATATGACATTCAATTATCTACCATCAAGAACGAATACATGCATTCATCCAACTTCTAAAGTGCTATTTGACCCATTTCAATATAACCTATAATATCACCTTCTGATCTATGTATTAAACTAAACATAAAACCAACATCTCACAATAATACTAATACTAGCGATAATCTTATTTGCGTAGGAATAAAAGTGAACTGAAATGCAGGTCAATACCAGATATTAAACGGGAGAACTCCATCTTCTTCATTAATACGCGTTGTGTATTAGTAGTAATACAGTACATCGTTACCCACAGCAATTACGCGTCGAGATGAGTAACAACTTAGGAATAACGACACTTTAGAGGCCGATTCCATTCAACTAACGCAGCATCCGAGAAACAGACGCTACTTAGTGCTCTTTATTATCTTCTGTGTGTATGTATGTATGTATTTACACCGTGTGTGCCCGCGTAATCGTGCTGTACTCTCACATGTATGTATGTATCTTTCATTCATTACCTTCGAAGAATTTTAATGAGATTTCCCATTAACTAATAATGAAGCGACGCAGACTCTTGACATTTGAACCGAGCTGCCTAGCGTGACTAGCATGTACGTACGGGTATTGTACATTTGGGTGTGGTTGTTTGAATAAAATAAATTCCAATCGATATGTTTTTGTTCTAATTACTCGGTTTCATTAACGCCATTTAACGAGTTTGTGTTGAAATCTATGAAACGATAGCTTTAATTTGATACGTCACAACCCTATGTTCGCACAAAGTCGGTTTAGTTATCTCAAAAATTTGAAGATAGATTTCTCAAAATTTCTCTTGTATTTTCCCACTACCTAGCATCCAATTTATTGAAAGGTAATGATGTTGTCTGACCTGTTTTTAATTCCATATATTAAGACTTTTTGAGATATATATCTCCAAAAAAATTCGAAAGTATATCATGTCCCATATCAAATTAAAGCTGTAGACGCACAGATTTCAATTATTTCATCATTTTTTAACATTGATTAACGCATGTTTGAAGTGTTCAGCTTCGATGTAACGCATCCCCGTTTCTCGCATGACATTTAAACAGTGCTTAACTCTCGCAGCGGCACCGATGATGAGTCACTCGCGCGCGCAGGTCAATCGCGTACTAGATCAGAAGCAAGTAGCCAGAGAAAAATCAGGTCACCTCGTCGACGCGCGGCCACACCTAAGTAATTACATATCCTCGGTTCTGGCCTGCCGTTGTGTTGGGTAACAACACAACATCTCTTCGGCTCTGGAGCGAGCGAGTCGAGTAAGTGAGTGAGTGACTGACTGCCGGCGCTGCTAAAAATTAACCGATCTCGCGCGGTGACGCCGCGTCACACACAATGCGGCGCACGGTGACTTACAACTTCTACCACGCGAGTAGCACGAATCTAAACCTCCTTGTTACGTTACGTGTGCCTCTCTGAGATATTTACGGCCGCCCAGGGAGGGGTTGGTCAGAGTTTAAAGGTTAAATTCCAGGCATTCGTTCGATTGATGCGATTACGTTATACTTGCATATGTTGGTATACGTTCCTGATATGTCTATAAACGGCGGTCGGCGTGATGAAATCGATACGAGAACTAAATTTACTAGCGCTGTTTACAGGACAAGTAACATAACGTATAATTTTTCACCTAATAAAATCTTATTGCAATTGTTACAGTGCGATTGGTGATGTCGAGATGGTTTGATTCGATGTGTCGCACCATTATAATCGGAAAAAGATGAATTTTCCAAAAATATCTCAATTTTTTTGAGATATATTTTTCTTATTTTATTATTAAAATCAGTTTGGTAAAGATCTAGATATAAAACGACTTATTGAACGCACCCCCGGCGATTATATTTCTAAAATTGGAGGAAAAGCGAGATATCTCCACTTGTTCCAAGATATTTTCTTTCATCTTTTTGTTTAATTGCTTTTGGGTGGAGATCTAAACACAAACCACTGTATTTAATGTACTAAATGATTATATTCGGACGATTAAATTTAAGATATCTCAATTTTTTAAAGATATATTATATTTATAACAAAATATATCGTGTCGCATATCAAATTAAAGCTGGAAGCGAGTAGATTTCAAGTCTACCCTAAAAATTCTATTTTAAAATAACCAATTGCCGATATAAATCAAAAAAGGGAATTAATAAGTGACAAATCAACACAGAAAACAGAACCGGGAAGGAATGAACCGTTACGATACCTACTGAATGCGTTTCTATGAATTGATGAATACTAAATCATGTTATTGCAGGTGTACAAGCGGCCAATATGCACATTCATAACGCAAAACTCTCCGGTGTCGAGTTCGCTGATCGCTCTAACCTGAAATTTATGGCAACTGGTATGCAAAATAGTCGCGAAACTTAATAGATTAACCGGCGAGCGGTATTCAATTTGCGTTAATATTTTGACTACCTGTAGAGCTACCGTTTTAACAGTACGCAGTAATATATTGCATAAGAAAAGTGTCTGTGTAAAATATGTAAAATTATTTTCGGTTTTGAATATATACTGTGTCCGTCAGGCAACGAGGCGTTAGCAATACCCCACCACAGCTTGAGATAATTTGAATCTCTCCTTAGTACTCATTCAACGGTTGATGTAAGGAAATCGCTGCTTGTGCCTGATATATCGAATACAATGGCGGAGTATATTAATGAGAAGAAAAATGATATGCTAAATTTGTATCATTTGAGGAATAGTTGTATTCTATTCTTGGGAACCTTTCTGATACAGATTTTAACTTTTTTATCGTGCTAATATTTTTTTTTCTAATTACACATGCTAGTTTATTTTTATTTATATCAGACAAATTAGTGCATCATGATTTTATTCCCCCGAATTTTTTTTTATTATGAATTTCACTTAGAATTACAGTCCTAAAGTGGCACCATAGGGGAAGTAAATTCGCAGGGGTCGCTTCAATTACCACAGTGACAGCCTGTATACATGCGTGGTGTAGTCATATTTTTTGTCATCGCGTAATAAATAAAAAAATATTTCCCTTATGAAACTGGTAAACATTCAATCACATAGATGAAGACTTGATTAAGACTCGCTCTGTATATCTTTGGATTTCCTCAATGTAGATATGATTTATAATAGAAAATTTCGGAATTTATAGGTTGTTAAAGTGCTATTAACCTTTTGAACCTCCAACAATTTTGTTGTTCGCCTTAATTATGAATACACATTTCCATTATGTGAACTTTAAAGACACGGACAACGTTAAGATAATTTGTCTAAATTCTACGCGTAGGCGTGTTCTCGCTCCTTTTTCGCCGTTCAATTTTTTAAGGATGTCCATCAACCTACACATTTATATCTTGCAACGTTTCAGATTATAATTGTAGCACAAACAAATTGTCGATTATGTTTCGTATTATGATTATGTCCCCTTTAATATTTAATGATTAAATCGCTGGGAATAATTTTGGATTTTATGATTAATTACATGTTTGCTTTGTATTCTAGGTGCAATTTATTATACCGTGTGAGCAATAATTCCCCAGAACCGCCTGTCCATTTTAGCCAATTCAGTAATTGTTAGTTTTAAGGTTAATTTTATTGTTTTGCTACTGTTTCTCGGTAGATTCGACGCCATTAAAACCTTGTGAAAAGTATAAATTATAAATAGAATGTGTGATAGATATTAATATGTAATTAGACGAGATTATAGAGTGCAAATAACAGTTGTAATTGTCCTAATGAAATCAGTTGTCAAATACGAGGATTTTACTACGTTCACTTACCCATTAGCGCATAAGAATCTCGCAGATCATAACGTTGTCTTCTCAGATGTCTGGTTGTTTCGTATTTTACGATTACTTGCAGATTTTACGCTCTTTTGCGCTTATTAGTATACAGCACGCGGTCCCAATAATGATCTATGCAGTTAAGTTGTCTGTTAAACAGACAATTAATGGATTACAACACACCCATTAAGTATATCCAAGCTTTTGTTGGGATAAGATGTTCATTATGTGTTAATAAAGATAAATTGTTTGGTATTAGTAATAAACGGAAAATTTAATACGTAGAATGACAAACAAATATTTGTATGGCAGACAATAAAAAAAATAAAAGCATTATTATAATCGCCAGTAATACAAATGTTGTATTTTAAATTTTCCGGTTGGGTTAATGTTTAAAGCTAGCATTTGTAAGATCGTAGAAAATGGATTTTATTTCTTGTATTTCCAGAAATGACTTGCAAACAGTTACATTTATACTACAACATTGCGTGTGTACTTCCATATCTTATGATGGCTCGCAGGTGATTATGTTAAATTTTGCAATAACCGTAAATAAAATCACAGGGAAATAACTAGTTCCTTGCAAACGATTTTTTAAAATTATGTACCCAAATGTTTATTGCATGGTACCTCGCTCTACAGTGGCTCTACCCTATTTCCTCCTAGCTTCCTTCTCATCTCGAATACCAACTTACAGAAATATCGTAACTAAGGGAAAACAAAAAACGAAGCAATGCTACGAACGCGACTTATTCGAAACTTACCTGGAAGGCGTATTCCCGAAATATAGAAGGTATGGCTCGTAAGACACTGACTTATGTCAAATTCTTATGTGGGGGTAAGTTTCTTTCTTGGCTGTATTATAATTTTATACCTCAATACAGAAGTATTGACACATGAAACGTATATAATCTGCTTGCAATAGGTTAAAATATATAACTAAGTGGGCATTTCGTAAATAAAATGGAAAGGATAGAGATTGTTATAAATCTAATAATTATTAATGTTTTCAACCCCATTTGGCACGGATTTAAAATAACAATAGTCCATTTCTTAAAATACTGTTTCAATGTTTTCCATATATGTACATAATGTGACATTGACATATGTCAAATATGTATGTCGAGCTAACTTTGACTGTAATTGTATAAATTATACAATGTGAATAAATCACTTGAAACAGTATAAATCTTCACTATATTAAAAATAATAGTAACAATTGTTTCGCCAAAAACTTGGCTTCATCAAACTAAGGCTAAATAATTAAACTTACTCTATATAAAGCAACTACCCCCTCTTTGAAAAAATGAATAACTATTTAAGGAATTACAAACATATAAGATAAAACAAAATTATGACACCTTAATAATAGAACTACAA
>JARFOC010003627.1:0-11364 GCA_031763485.1 Osmoderma eremita | reverse complement strand
GAAGCTTCTATTATTTAATTATTTGTATAAAATCGCAATGAGTTGTGTGTTTAAAACAGGGGTTTTGGGACAGTCCCTAGGGTTTATGAAGCCTTAAACGGGCAAATGGGATATTTGCATGAGTAAATGATATACTTTATTATATAAAAGTGATTAAATCTAGAAATGTGGTATAAAAATGAAAAAAACACCTAAACAATTTAACTATGTTTACTATGGTACACTGGAACAATTTCAATCAAAAGTTCAAAATAACAAAGGCATATTCATCAATGAAGCCACAATGAAAGATGAGTTGTATATTTATATTGAAAAAAACAAACTGAATTTAGGTCTTGAAAGAGCTGCACATTCTGGTGGTTATTGGTATTTAGCAGATATTGATGAAAACGAAAATGAAGTGCATTTTTCAGGTGTAATTAAATATCTAGATGATATTGAACGTACTAAAGAAGAAAAACGTAAGGAAACAATAGGGCTAATAATCCTTTTAATCATTATATTACCAATAACCATTATCTTGTTTCTTTTTGTAATCATAAGAAATATTCTTTTTGGATCTTATGCAAAAAGAAGAGAAATATTATTGGAAAAATTCATGGTTGAATATATGGGATGTCAAAGTGATAACTATAAGCACCATAAAAAATTACCCGCTATCCCCTATGAAGAAAAAATTGAGATGTTAAAATATGAAGGATTAGCAAAGAATACTATTCATCTATATTTTTCAAAAGACAACCTAAAACGATTAATTATTTGTAGCAATAATGTTGGCAGTTACACCTATTATATTGAACATTTGGAAATGTTTGAAGGTATGGAATTATTCTGGTCAGGTTCATATGGATACTGGATAGGCACAGGGGGAAATACTTCATACTTTGCAGATGTAGAATTAATAATGATAGAAATCAAAAATAACTTAATAGGTTTTGAAGAAGATTTTACTTTCAAGTTAAAAAACAAAGCCTGAAATCAGTAAGTAAGTCATATACTTATGAGTAAATATGAGGTGAAGAACAAATGAAGATTTATGCAATAATACTAAAATTTGATAAAAAAAGTGAAAATCAAATTAAAAAATTAATTAACAAAATAAACAGAAAACTTGGTACTGATTATTCGATTCCTCCACATATTACACTGGGTGTTTTTCAAACTAATGATTTTAGTAAATATTCAAGTGATTTTGATGATTATGCAAGTGAGTTAATAAATGGAGAAGTGACTTTTGCATCTATAGGTCAGTTTGTTCCTAAAGTACTCTATCTTGCGCCTATAATGAATGAAGTGCTACTACAAAATCATGACGTTGTAAGCCGAATGATTTACAAATCTAATATAACGGATGAGAATCCAAAAAATCATGAATATTACCTAAAAAATGAATGGCAGCCACACTGCACACTTGCTATGAATTTAGATGAAAAGACATTAATTACTGCAATGAAAACAATAATTAAAACATTTACCCCAATTACTGCAAAAATCAAAACAGTAGCAATAGTTGAGTGTGATCCATATTTTGAATTATCTGAGTATACTAGAATTATAAAAACGAAAACAATAAATGAATCATTATCTCCATATGCAGTAAAAGTGATTAGCAAAATTATTGTTGATGGGGAAGCAAATTTTAAAGACAAAAACTACTCAAATGATACAAACTATTATGAAGAACAAGTTTTATTATTTTATGCCAAATCATTTGAGGATGCTTTCAACAAGGCAGAAAAGTATATGAATAAACAAGTTAGTTTTTCTTCACATAAGAATATATATGGTCAAACAGTTAGAATTGAAGTTTTAGAATATGTAGATTGTTATGAATTATTTGAGAATCCATCTAAAGAAGAACCAGAGGTGTATTCAAATATATATTGTGTACCAAAAGACATATCAGATGAAGATTTTTTAATTAATCGATACGATTATTATGTAAAAGATGAAGATCAGCTTAAGCATGATGCATGGGAAAAAGTTAAGAGGGAAGCCATTCTTAATGCTGAATTTCAAAATAAAAGACAGTAATTAAACTTAAAGGGATAGTGAATAGTAATACTTTCAATAACTACTGTTTATGATGACTCAAATGGGAAAACAAAATATCTCCAGATATATTAAATGTGCGATATCGAGTAACTATGGATAAATCAAAGAAAGGGCAACATATGGATATAGGTGACATTATTAGGTTTGGCAACTATGAATGGAAAGTATTAGACATTCAGGGTGATAAAGCATTAATCATCACTAAAGAGATAATTGATCAAATGCCATACCACAATAAGCATGAAGCAGTAACCTGGGAGACTTCTTCATTAAGAGATTATTTAAACAATGAATTTTTGAGCTCATTTACAAACGAACAAAAAGAACAGATTTTAACTACAAAAAATAATAATGACGGTAATAAGTGGTATTTTCTTGGAGTTGAAAATGAGACCGAAGATAGAGTCTTTATTCTCTCTTTAGAAGAGATGGTAGGACCTTATTTTAACGATAGTATGCACTTATTACTTAATAAAGGTAAGAACCAAAGATACTGGTTTGAGAGAAAAGACATCAACAATCATTTAAGAAGATCCTCTTATTTAGGATACGTATGGTGGTACTGGGTTAGAACAAATGGCAGAATGAACTCAAGTGCTGTATATGTTCATGGTGATGGAAACATTGGTATACAAGGAAATAAAGCATCAAAAAAAACTTTTAATACATTGCATCCTATTACAAAGTCAAACGAAGGTGGAGTTCGACCGGCATTATGGCTTAGGATAGATGCTATTTAAAAATCAATAAAATAGTGGAAAATAAAGAAAAAGAGAGTAGGAGTGAAATGGAATTTAACAAGAATTTTGATGTCATAGTTTCTGAAAATATTTACCTTAAGATTATTGATAAAAACTTAGGAAATAAAAATGAGATCCCATATTATTACTATGACATTTACTTAACTAACACAACTACTCAAATTGGGAAAATCAGCATGAGAATAGGTCATAAGTATCATTCTTATTTTAATGGGAACATTGGCTATGAAATTAATGAAAATTTTAGAGGTAATAGTTTTGCATCTGAAGCAGTAAGGGTAGTTTTAAAAATTGCCAAGCATCATCAAATGAATTATCTAATCTTAACGTGTGAAGAATCAAATGTAGCGTCGTATAAAAGCATCGAAAAATTAGCAGCAAAACTAGTTGAAGTAGTTATTCCCCCGAAGGAGTATATATTCTATTATGAAGGAATTGACCCCTATAGAATATATCGGTTAAACATATGATCAAATTGACTAAAATTCAATATCATCAAGTGCCACTTTATATTAAAAACAAGGTGAGTGAAAATGATTATTTTGAATATTATCAAGTTATTGAAGGCGAACATAGTTTGGGTTATTTTATAGCCTATGATAATGAATTCTATGCAAATAACAAGTATTTGTATCCGTTTTATGAGACGTTTACCGCATTTAACACCAAAGAAATATTTAAGGCAATTAGCAATTACTTTAATAAGCCACTTCAGGTGATGATCAATTCAAAAGATACAGAAATTACAGATGTTTTGAAAAAGGTAGGCTTTAAATTAAAAAGACAATCTTTTGAAAGAGAATATAACATAGGATCAGTTAAAAACTTAAATAATTTCACGGAAACCATTGAAATATTTAATAAGGGAACAAAGCCATATGATGAAGCTTGTGAGATGGCGTATAGATACTATATGAGTGTACACGCCAATGTGAATCCATTGACAGTTGGTGTTGCTGAATTCGTTAAAATATTACCAAATCAAGTTATATGTCAAATTATTAATAATCAAATTGCCAATCTGGCATTTTTTGAAGATAATGAATTATGCTACATCACAAGCTTAGAGATTACTACATTTGAGTTGTTTGCTCATGCAGTCATTAAATATATGTTTAGTAAATATGAGATAATTACTTTTGAAACAGATACAACAGATTTTGTTGCATTAAAGTTCAAATCATATTTTCATGATGAAACTAACGATTCATATGATACTTATATTTTCGTATGAATAATAGACTAAATAACCTAAGTGTATAATGTCTCATATAGGATAATAATATGCTTTTATGGGTAATGGATATACAAAATCAAGTAAATAGTGGGAAAATAAAATGGAGATTTTTTATGGATATAATTAATACAAAGAGACTTAGATTAAGACCATATAAACTTACTGATTTGGATTTTGTGCATGAATATGCTTCAGATGAAGAAATTGTTGAATACATGTTATTTGGTCCAAACACTTATCAAGACACACAAACATTTGTCAGTAAAATTATCAATGAGTACTATACTGAGAATCCAATAAAACATTTAGAATATGCAATTGAGTTAAATGGATTGATGGTTGGTGGGGTATCAATTCATATAGATCACAATCAAAAACAAGGTGAAATGGGTTGGATATTAAATCCTAAATTTCATAGACAAGGAATTGTAAGTGAAGCTGCAGAATCATTAAAACAATATGCAATTAGTCAATTTAATTTGATTAGAATTATTGCAAAATGTGATTCACGTAATGAAGCGTCTCAAGGTGTTATGAAAAAACTCGGAATGCAAAAGATAGGTGTTGAAGAAAACACAAGAATTGATAAGAAAACAGGTGTTTATGAGTTTCATACCTTAGTTTATCAAATAGAAATTTAGGAAAACATTTATTCAATAACTTACTGGTTTATAATGTCTCAAATAGGAAAATCTATGTCAAAACTATGAAAAACGGAGGAGAATGATGAACAATTTTGATAGAGAGTTAATAGAATTAAAAAGCAAACTAGGTGAATTGAGTGCTAGAACTCAAAAAATCGAAAAAAGATGTACGATCTTATATTTTGTTATTGCTTGCTTAGGAATTATATCATTATTGGTAATAATTGGTTTTCTTATGTATCATACAGGAAGTTTTGATTCTTTAGTTCAGGTTACTACACCAATAGCAGTTGTGTTATTTATGCTATCATTTTCGCTTAAAGATTTTTTCATCTACAAGTTTTCCAATAAATTAAGAAACTTAAATCAAGAAATTCAAGAAATAGTGTTAAAAATAAACGAAAGAATTGAACTGGATTTTGATAAAGTTGAAGAAGATACAAATAGAGTACAAACCATTAACAATCTACCTAGAGCAGAATTCATTCCCAATCTACCAGCTGAACAAGTAAAACCCATTGAAAACATCACAAAAATTGTTGGAATACTTAGTTTAATGATCGGAGGAATTTCTGTCATTGCTTCTGCAATAGCTGTGGATGAACTTCACCCTTTAGTTTTTGGAATCATGCTTGTTATGGGTGCTTGGTTACACATTTATGGGTACTTTGCAATATTTACAAAAAGACCAATTTGGAGTATGTACTGGCCAACAATTACTATCGGTTCATTAGTTATGCCTCCTTTATTAGTTTTTTTGATTACCATGAATTTTGAAGAATGGATTTACATTTTATCTACTTGTTTGGGAGTTGTACTTGGATTAACACTATTTACATTAATTATGTTTTATAAAGTAGCAAGACCAAACAAAATTAAAAATAAATTTCTGCTTGATAACAGAGAAATTTTATATATTGTTGATACATCAAACTTAGAAAATTATAGTCATGAATTTGAAATGCGTAACTTAAAAAACGATTATGTTTGGTCCAAAATATTTACTAGTACCAAGCATGTTCTTGTACTGATGAAATATGTTGATGGTGAATACAGTTTCATCGAAGAAATCAGAACTGTAGAGTTTTTAACTGCAAAGTATGAAGCAGCAAGGAAATTAGTTGCCTTATATCAAGAAGACGATAGTCGCCCTATTTTTGAGTTTGATGAAAGCATTGTAGATGAAAATACCCTAAACATTCAACGTTTAGGTCAAAAATTAGGTGGTTTGGATTTTCTTAAAGAGAAGATTGAAGTTGTAGATGATACTATCACAATTTCATTTAATAAGTACTTAACAGTTTATTTATCAGATGATTATTGTTCATATCTCAACACGCATTTTCATCCTACATTAATTGAAGGATTTGCGTTTATTTCAGAGCTTATTAATGAGGATATTGTATTTGTTCAAAGTAAGATTACTAAAAGATGGAAGGTTTTTCCTGGCTACTTTATAGATGAATTACTTAGAAAAAACAAAAAGAAGGCAGTTAGAATTTTTTCGGCTGTAAAAGTTTATAAAGAATAAGCAATATATTCAATAATTACCGTATGTGATGTTTTAATGGGAAACAGTACACACCTTTGTGAGTAAATCATATAAAATCAAGTAAATTAGGAAACACCGAAAAATCTTCTTATAGCGGAAGATTTTTTTATGTATTGACATTAGACTTAACTCTAATGTTACAATAGACTTAGGAGGCTAACTATGAAAATAAAAGAAGTATCTGAAAAACTAAACATATCAACTTATGCAATTAGATATTATGAGAAAATAGGTGTTATAAATCCCCAAAGAACCTATAACAAATATCGCGAATATAAAGAAACGGATATATTTAATATCATGCTAATTCAAACATTGCAGTATGCTAGTTTTGAATTAAAAGAAATCAAAGTGATTATTGATAGTTTTTATGCACCAGCATCAAAAGCGTGTAATGATGAGATTAATCGTTTATTTGAAAATAAAGTCATTGAACTAAATAAAAAAATTAAGAGTTATCAAAACATTATAAAACTACTTAAAGAAGTACCACTGGCTTCTAGTGCTGAAGAGTATGCAAAACATATAGATGAATACTATACCAAAGTTCATGAGATAGTGATGAACACATATCATATGATTAGAAAGGATAACTATTGATGAAAGAAAAACATTTGATTATTGGCGCTAATGGGCCAATTGGTAAAGAAATATATCAAATATTAAAATCAAGTGATCAAGAAGTTTATAGATTTGGCAGAAGAAAAATTTATGAAAATGATTATATTTGTGGGGATGCATTAGATTTAGATAATGTGTTAGAGGCGGTAAAAGATAAAAAGTATATTTACATCACGATAGGGCTTAAGTATGATCATAAAGTATGGAAACAACAATGGCCGAAGATTATTGATAATATTATATTAGCTGCTAAAAAAGAAAACAGTAAAATCATCTTCTTTGATAACATTTATATGTATGGACCAAAGTTATCAGTGCCAATTACAGAAACACATGAAATGAGCCCTGTTTCTAAAAAGGGAATAGTGAGAAAAGAAATTCATGACAAACTAATGAAAGCTATGAATGAACTAGATGTCATGATTGTAAGAGCACCAGATTTCTTTGGCAAAGATGCCACTGCTAGTTTAATTTATAATGCATTTTTAGAAAACATGATAAAAGGTAAAAAACCTTTATTCTTAGGCAGTAGTAAAAAGAAGCATTCATATGGTTACACAAAAGATTTAGCAAAAGCTACAGTCCATCTAGCATGTGATATTAAAGCTTATAATCAAGTATGGCATTTACCCTGTTATCAAACAAATTCTATTTATGAAGTATTGAAATTATATAATGGAGTATTAAAAAAAGATTTTAAATTAAACGTTATTGGTAAGAAAACGCATGCCTTATTAGGTTTATTTATGCCAGTGTTAAAAGAAATTTATGAGATGCGTTATCAATTTGAGACTGATTATGTTTTATCTTTTGAAAAGTTTAAAAATGCATATCCTGAATTTATTCAATCATCATTTAAAGATGCAATAACGGAAACAGTCTTAAGTTTTCAAAATAAATAGTAGTATATAATAGTAATAAGATGAAAAGAAAGAGGTGTGATAAAAAAACGTTGATATATCAAATGTGTATGACACTTTTAATGCATAAGTATTGTCGTACCTACTTTGTGGAAGTAATTTCTAACAACGGATAACTATACGCCATAAAAGTATAGTGTTAGAAATTAATTATCCAAAGGAGGAAAACATGCAATACATAGTAATTAGCATCAAAGTTTTGAATACAAGTAAAGAAGTAAGGAAATACATACATGGCAGAAAAATATCACCAAACGCAATCTAGTATGCACTATCTGGACACATTGAATCTGATATGAATGGCAATGTACCAATAAGTTTCAATGATCAAGTGAGTAATAACTCATAAATATTAAAGTCAAGGATTGACATCAAATGAGTTGTTAAAGTTAATATTTGATCAGTTAATGAAATTGATTGATACTATTTTGATAACATTTATGAAAAGCTTTTTAATAAACCATATCGATCAATAACGATTGCTTATTAATAAGATAATTTAGGCGGATACATGAATGTTTAAGAAGTTTTTAGTTTTAGGAGTAATTATAACTATGAGCACGCTACTATTGGTGTGGTGTCAAAATGCAATGGAAAATAATGGTACATTCTACACTTTGCAGGAAGCATAGGATAATAGCCTTATAAGTATTGAAGATTTGCGCAATATTGTGTATTATCATAATGAAAGTTCAATGTCAGTAATGTACCCGGATGAATTAGATACTCTAATAGAGCAATCAATTATAGAAACAAGAATATTAGAATTGAAGGTTTATTATCCTGAAGCAACGATAGAAGATGTTTTCATTTCACACTATTATGGAAAATACAGTCATAGTTATGCTGTAACAATAGAAGATAATTTTACAGCACATGGCTTATCGATATGGTCAGAAATCATTGAGAGCATAACATTTTATTATGGTGGTAGTAGGACTTTGATATGGCATTGTAGCTAAACCATTTTGGTTATAGGAGTAATGTTTATTATAAAATAAAAGAGGTCATTTATGAATAGAAAGACAAAAAAAATCATCATAGTTGTATTACATATTCTATTTTTGATTATAACTAGTTTATTTATTTACTTAGTTTATAAGTATCAGTTTTTTGTTGATAATGAAAAGTATTTTGTAGTAAGTATGGTTAGCTATATTGCAATTTCAATTCTATTTATGATTATATATTTAAGAATAAGTTATGAGTTCAGAAAAGAAAAAGAAATAAAAAGAGCTAGCAATATAGATTTTAGTAAGGTTAATAAGACATTATCAGAAACGTTTTTAAGGCAAACTCTAATTAGTAATAAATATCAAATGATAGATGAAAATAAATTCATCCAAAAGATTGATCATAATCTTGGTGAACCAACCTGGACGGATTATTACTATATAACGCTAATAAACCTTAATGTAATAGATAAACACTATCTTGATGTCTTACATGAATCATCAAAGAAAGGAATAACTACATATAGTTTAGTTTTGATTTTAATAGATTATCTTGACAATGAATCAAAAACAATCGCATTAGAATACATAAAACTTTGCCTTATTGAATATAGAGCATCATATTTGAAAAATTTAAAAGGATATTCACTAATGATTTATGAAAAGGACACAAGTACGTTATATTATTACAACGATAAGTCGTTTTTTCATAGAAGATATAAGAATAGCAATCTACAACTTTTGAAGCTTTTATAATAATGAGCTGTTGAATTTGATTGATGGTCATAATTACCATTTATGAATGATTAAATTAAAAAATGATAATATTTAATGAAATGGAGATTTAACTATGTTTAGAATATTTAAAAATAGAAATTTAAACGATGCCAGCAATATTGTTGATAGAATAACTAAATTAAGAAACCGTAAAAGACCTGAAAAAATATATCAGTACTTTTATGCATATATGATAGAACTAAAAAATGGTGGACTGTCTTTAGCGAGTGTTGGTAAGGGTGATTTTTTTGTTAGAAACTGGCGTTTTATAAAATCAAATTATAAAATAATTCTACTAAAAATTTATGATTGGTTTCTTAATAATAAAAATGAATTTGAAGAGTTGTTAAGACTATTAAGTTCTCTAGTCAATAACGATAATTTTATGAAGTGGGTGGATGATCCAGGGTTTCGTTTTCTATCGATAAAATCACTCCATGATTCAGATATTACTTCTATAAAATTTAATTTTGATTCACAAAAATTAGTAATTACAGTGAACTCTCGTTTTGCAATTGATTATATACCGTTTAATGATATGATTGAATTGCATTTTGAAACGGAGGACTTTAACATATCAAATGTAAATGGATTAAATGAGAAAATATCTGAAAATCAAACTTTAATTTGGGAAATTACGCCATATTTCGAAGATGGAAAACTTAAGGTTGATGTGGATTATACACTATATTATGGCGGTATAGACGATGGTTTTCAAGCACCAGATTTAAATTTTGTCTGTAAGCGTATTGATGTTAAAAATGTTTGATGAATCTAAATTTGCAATAAACGGTGGATAAAAAATGAAAAGTAACCATAAAAAAACTAACTATACTTACTACGGAACACTCGAACAATTTCAAACAAAAGCTCAAAATAAAAAGTATTTATTTGTGAAGCCAAGATGAAAGATGAATTATACATTTATCTTCCATATCATTGCACTATGGACTATCCAACTTAATTGGGAGGAATATAGAAACGAACGTTTTACAAGTGTCTAATTCGCTTAGTAGTAGCGATTATTAGTTAGCGGTTTTAGGCATTATTGTTGGTGTCATGATTTAATCTGTTCAATAATCAAAATTTATGGATGATTAAAGCAGAAAATGATATACTTTTATGTGTAATAGATAGTTAAAATCAAGTGAATATGTGTAGATTATGAAAGGATGTTTTATTATGAAAAAAACAGAAAAAATGGAAATGATTTCAAATGCAATAGGTTCAAAACAGCTTTTAAGATTCTTTATGAAATATGATGTTAATTATTTCTATTATTTTCCTCTAGAGGTAAGTGATAAACTTTTTATGGGCATAGAAGAAGATGATTTTATACTAGACGGCTATTCTATTAGAAAAAACTCTGATATTAGGAAAATCGAAAGAAAAGATGACCTATGTAACAAAATTTTCATTGAAGAAGGAATTGTAAATAAAATCGAAACTATCGATATCAATGTTACAAACTGGAAAACAGTATTTGATTCACTTTTAAAATTTGATGAGATTATCATTATTGAAAGCGAAGACATGAATCCTAGGTTTTCAGATTTTTTTATTGGAAAAGTTATAAAGATAAGCAAAAATAATGTCCACTTTAAAGATTTTGATGCAGATGGCGTATGGTCAGAGGATGAATTAGTTATTCCTTTTTCAAGCATTACGAGTGTAACGCTTCGAAACAGATATATTAACACTTGGAGTAAGTACATTTAGTTTTTATCGTTTAATTAGGAGTTCGATAACTATCGTTTATGACGTCTTAAATAGCCAACTATTAGATGAAAGTCAAGTATTTAATAAAAAAAGTTGAATTGATATAAGGACATGCTAAAAAAGAT
>JARFOC010003617.1:0-11365 GCA_031763485.1 Osmoderma eremita | reverse complement strand
CAATCAGACGTGTTGTGTGATCTCAAAGGTGTATATTTATATATTTTTTAAATATATTTTTATATACTTAATTTTTTACCTTTATGTGCCAGAAAAACCCTGCGATCAGTTGAATTTATACTTGGAGTAGGGTTTGTATTTTGCTGCTAAATTTATAACACTTCTTAATTAGTAATGTCACTGTATCACAAACTGACAAATAATAATTTTAGTTTATGTTGCTTGAAAATGTTTTGTTAAAAATGCGTGATTTTGATGAATGTCTTATTAATCAAAAAACTAATTTCAAAGAAAACGAGTGGTTTTTAAAAAAATAACTTCCAGTAAGAAAAGTTTTGTACTCCGCATCGATCATTTTAGACTCTTATTATAATTTAATGTAACAATTCATAGTCAGTTATGTGTTACCAAAGTTGCGTAACTAAAGCATTTTGTCAATGATAGAATTCGATGATTTTTTATGTTTTTTTAATCTTTATACTAACTTGACTTTTATGTATGTTTGTATGTCCATATGTAGCCCGATTTATTTATTATTTATTTACAGTTTTAACATAATTCTGAATGTCTTAGCGACCTGAAAAACTTACGTACTTGCGTATCCGAGCTGACAGGAGCATATTCATGTACTTTCTGAGCAGATTTGATTGTTGTTTAGTGAGGCCTAAAAATTCTAATTTTTCGACAAGCCACGCCTAAGCCGTACTAATTAAGCTCCTCTCACTCGTCATATAGGTGGTGTAAATTGAGTCACGGCCTTTTATTATATATTGAAAATAAACAGTATAAGCTAGTCTAATCGTATATTGTTTAATACAAGTGTAAAAAAAACATCAAGCAAATTGCCGTAAATAACATTTTCATGGAAACATATCTATATACAGATGTATATTTCATTAAATTGACATTCTCCTGTAGATGCCTCTAAATAAATGATTTGCTGTTTCAAATCATAAATACAATTTAAAGTCGAAGGTAAAGTTAATTTTTTTATGTTAAAACATAACTATATATCATAGCTAGAGAAAATCATTAACCTTTCCATTCAGTCCAGCATTTTCCCGAATCAATGGAAGACAACGAAAATTGTTCCTGTACATAAAAAAGACGATCGCACGTGTTTATCCAACTATAGACCTATATCTGTTATATCCAACTTTGTCAAGATTTACGAGAAAGTCTTATACTCTAGCATATTCTACAGCACCCGTTCCTTCATTTCATCTCAGCAGCATGGTTTCATATCTGGACGCTCAACTGTTGCCAATTTGGCAACGGTGACGCAGTATGTGGGAAAGATGCTTGACAGGAGAGGAAGGGTTGACGTGATCTATACGGACTTGTCAAAGGCGTTCGATTCACTTGATCACGAAATTCTTCTTGCCAGGTTATCCTCTTTTGGCTTCGTTCCTTCTTCCCTAAAACTACTCCATTCTTACCTAAGTCATAGACGGTGGTGTGTGGCCTCCAACGGATATGTTTCTGACCACTTTGTTCTGACTTCCGGCGTTCCTCAGGGTTCAAACCTTGGACCTCTACTATTTGTATTATTTATAAACGACTTACTATTGACGGTTGATTGTCCTATCCTTGCGTATGCTGATGATATCAAGATCTATTCGGAGATTACCTGTCCCATCGATGAACAGGTACTACAAAGTAATCTGGATATGCTCCGTAAATGGTGTGACAAAAATAAGCTACAGCTGAATATCAAAAAATGCTGTGTAGCTACATACTCGCGTTCGCTACGAGTCTCTTCCACATCATATTACATTAATGGCAATAAGCTAATATCAGCATTGAGTTTAAAGATCTTGGAGTATTATTCGATTCCAGTCTTAGTTTTAAATCACATATACAAAAAGTATCTTCTGGTGCCTATAAATCTCTTGGATGCATAATGCGAATATCTACATATTTCACGAATACTGCCGTACTCAAGACTCTCTACTTTGCTTATGTTTTGAGCAAATTAGAATATGCTTGTCTTATTTGGTGTCCCTTATATGCATCGGATTTCCTACGTCTTGATCGCATTCACCGCAAATTTTTGAAATTCCTCTCGTACAAACTGGATGGCACTTACCCAGAGATGGGAATCCCACAATCCGAACTTGGGTCGAGGCACTCTATGCTGCCTTTGAGCGCCAGGAGAGACGGTATCTGCAGGAAATTTTTGAAGAATCTGCTGGGAAACTATATCGATTGCCCCTTTCTGCTTGAGCATATGTCGTTCATTGTGCCAAGGTTGAGTGCGAGATATGACTCCACATTTATGGTTGCGTTCGCGAGGACTAACATTATGAGACGACTGCCGGTGTACACTCTCTCCAAACTGGGTAAGAGCCGGGTGATTTATTTATTTGATATTATAGTGCTGATTGATTGTCAACAATTATCTTGCTTTTTTTTTTTTAATTGGGAGTATTTGTATGACTTTGTCAATTTGTTACCATCACTATTGTTTATATTGTAACATATGTTAACTTAGGTTAAGTTTATGCCTTCAGCGTGTACTTGTGCTTTTTAGTTTGTCATTTTCCTTGTCCTGTTATTGGGCTTTGGCCTGTTGGGCAATAAACAAATAAATCAATAGCTACGCAGGTCAGTTAGTTTAGTGGAAGAGACATAATTAACAAGTAAAATAGGACAAGACACTGTTGTAGCAAGTATGTGAATTACAGTATGGACATCAGAGGTAAAATATTATATTACAGAACGATCGACATGCATTTCAATGGAAATGGGAAGTTCCCCGTAAATTGCAAGAAACAATATTAGAATGATGGTTATAAATAAATGGTTCCCTATTGCAAACCTTAATTACAATTTAAAGTCGAAGGTAGAGTAAAATTTTTGTATGTTAAAACATATCTACATGAATACATATGCATATATTATACCTACGCAGGTCAATTAGGTTAGTGGAAAGGACCTAATTAACACGTAAAACATGACGCGCAAATATGTGAATACATGAAAGGAAGATGGACATGAGATGGAAAATATTATATTACAGAATGTATTCAATAATGGTGAGCCTACTTTGACTTTGCTCTAGTCTAACATACAAAAGTTTAAAATGTTATAATAAGCTCCCAAATTCTGTAAAATCTGCCAAGTCTATTTCACAATTCCGGAGGAATGTGCATAAGCTCTTGTGTGAACTGCAACCCTACAGTTAGGACGAATTTCTGCACACTGTATTATAATTTAAGCTGTTTATATCTTTCTGTATTTTTTTGACTTTTGCCAAAGTACTTCTTTCTCTTTTGTGTACCTGAGCAATAAACGATATTATTATTATTATTATTAAAACTGAATTTAATATCGTTACCACAACCAACGCGATCTATGTGTAGATGCCGGCATTTCGCCTTATCAAGGCTCGTCAGTACACCTGTGATCAGATGGCGGTAACAATTCTCACGTTAAACGCGTATATATTGCATTTTAATTGATAATGTTGCGAATGAGGAGCAAATTATTAATTTGATCCCTCATTCAATTTGCGTCGCAATTTGCGATGAGGGATCAAATTAATAATTTGCCCCTCATTCGCAACATTATCAATTAATATTATTATTATTATTTTAAACCTCCTTCTTCGCTCAGCCTGTCCGGTTTGCCCCCGACCCCAGGCCGGCCTGAGTCGGACGGAGATCAGGGCCAACGGCTGGATGACCTTTTTATCTTTATTCAATCATAAAATATGTATTAAATTGGAAATTGGGCAGGAGGTCGGAAAGGTGCGATTCCCAGCAGCTCGCGAATACTCGACACCGAAATGTACTAAATACCTTATCAAAGAAATATCTGTGTATATGTGTAAAATATATTCCACCCACTTCTGTATTCTACGCCCTTGTCACTCGTTCTACTCCTTCTAAATCTTACTCCACCTCACTTTTCCATTCATCACTTTAGCACTCGTTTTCTTATTTCATTCACAGACTTAATCTTTCTGCGCTCCCTCAAGACTCTATGGCAGCAGCTTGAGGTGGGTGAATTCCACTGATGCGTCGTTCTTCGTCTGGTAGATCCGCGATGTGGTGCGTGAAATTTCTTCAAAAGCCTTCTGTTGTGTGGTGTTGTGCGATGTATAATTGTTTATGTTAATCCACAAGTTATAGAAACAATAAAGTATTTTTTTTGATTTAGTATTTTTTATGGCCATTTCTTGTCGCTGGCTGGACTCATATTACCCTTACTCCCTACCAAACAGAGACCGTCTTTACCGGTTAAGCCTTGGATATTAATGGAATCTCTTATGTTAAATTCAAATAACAATCGTATAGTCCTGCGCGTATTCAATTAACCCTGTTGATAAACAATTCGATAGTAGCGATAGCCTCGCTGGCTCACGAACGAACAATAACGATGTAACAGCAAGATGTCGTTAAAGATCATAGCAATATATACAAGGCTACCACCAATTATAGCAGAAATGCATTGAGAAATAATTAATTTTGATGTGTATCTATATTGTCAATTATAGCTTCAGTTTCTTTAACCTTATACTAAAGAGCTAAAATCTTTATTTACGGTTTGTAACAATAATTTTACCCAGAGCCTATCCGGTGGTGCAAGTGGTGCAAGAAACCAGGGCGGCAAGGCTTCAAGGGCGGCGGGCGGCAAGGCTTCAAGGGCGTCGGGCGGCGGCGACGAACACCATTCCACACAACAAATTAATTTATTATGATCAGAAAAACAAAAAAAGGCCGACAGGATTGCAACAATCGTATACAAAACAAGTACCGCCGCAGTATTTACAATTCCGCCCCGCCACATCAACATCAAAAATTCAAACACAAAATAATAATAAATAACCAGTGTATTTGGTCCAATGTCGGCGACACCTTGCGTTCCCCGACACCGTGTCGGGAACTATTGCCATAGCCTATCCCATCGCCAAATCGGCCAAATGTTTGGCGGCCCTTTTTATAGTGCAATTTGTCGAAGAAAATTGGAGTCTTGTTACTCTAGAAAAATAAAGACCTAGAAAATTCAAAGGGGAAGGGTGCATCTTTAGCGCATAAGTTGTAAAAGTTATTAAATTCAGTGATTCAGTAATCAGTTTAACACTTTCGCTTATAACTACGTGTGAGGCTCGTGGTCAGGCGTTTGAGCCAAAACTGTTTAACCCGTATTATCATTTTCGATTGTTGTAAAGTGTTCTATTAATTGTTTCCGTTTCTTCGTACTACCGCTTTACTCGAAAGCCAGTAAGTATTCTTGTTAATATTAAATTCAGCAGCAATTATTCTTATAGATCTGCCATTTTCTAATTCACACACACTGAATATGATTTAACTGCGGTATATTGATTTTACGTTGAAATTAAATTTTTGATTTTTTAATTTAAGAAATGTCTCTTAGTGAAATTATTTTTTAAGGGAGTTTACAATATGCAAATATTCACTGTCCCACTTTTCTTTGTCCGGAATAGTACATCCAACGATTTTCGCTTTATTATGTAGATATTAATTTGCACTTATTTTATTTGGATGTCTGAGTCGGAGAAAAGAAAAAAATTCTCCGGCCACCAGTATAGAAAAGAACGCCAGGTAAAACAGGAACGCCTAAAAAGTCTGACATCAGATATTTGCAGTTTTGTTCGACATCGCAGTGGAGAAGGGCCTTCGTTTCAGTCTCAACCTGATCCTACCTCGGAAGATGTAGACAAAATCATTGCTGTCGAACACGGGGACGGAGAGAGAACAAGTGGAGGTCGAGCTGAAGAAATGTCGGAAACTGTGGAGTTTGGTGCGACTGCGTCTGCACACGAAAAAAATGCTGAAGCTGAAGACCATAGTGATGATCGTGATATTGACCTTAAAAGATTTGATGATCTTGCAAAATGACCAAACATCATCAGTGATAATTTGATAACACTAATTGTCAAGAAAGGTCCTTGTCAAGTAAAGAATGTAATATTTCCTAAAGATGACCACGGTAGGGGCTTTTCAGCGAATTATTACACCAAAAGATTGCATAACGGTGAGTCTGTACTTCGTAATTAGCTGGTATATTCCACTGTAACAGACGCAGTTCTTTGCTTTCATTATAAACTTTTCGCTCCAAGTAGTAGCATGGCTTCTTTAGTAAAAGATGGATTTCGAGACATCTCGCGATCCACCAGTAGTGTATCACATATTCAGTGTTTCAAAAAAATGGTAGATTTGAAACAAACTTATATCAGAAGCAGACTGTTGATGCTCATCATCAAACTTTGCTTGACCAAGAAAAAATACTGTGGCAAAGTGTCCTCGAGAGAATTGTTTTGTGCATTCAATTCTTGGCAAAACAAAATTTGGCTCTGAGAGGCGCAAGTTCAACTTTGTACAGTAAAAGAAATGGAAATTTTTTGCAACTTATACAAACTGTTGCCAAGTTTGATCCAATACTAGCTGAACACATCCGACGCATACAAGCTGATCAAAACCGTATGCCTCATTACTTAGGTAATAAAATTCAGAACGAAATTTTGAATATTAATCAAATCTAAAATTATCGCAATGATACATAATGCTAAATATTATTCCATAATATTAGATTGTACACAGGACGCTGCTCATGAAGAACAAATTACTGTAATATTTCGGTTTGTCATATTTAACGAAACTACTGAAAAAGTTGAAGCCAGAGAGCATTTCTTGGGATTTTGTGAAATTCGAAGATGCAACAGGGGCAGGCCTAACTTTGTTTTTGACGAATTTTCTTCAGACTTGTGACTTGGACATTATGAACATGCGCGGTCAGGGATATGATAATGGCGCAAATATGGAAGGCAAACACAGTGGTTTGCAAAAACGAATATTGGATATTAACCCCAGAGCTTTTTTTATTCCTTGCTCAGCACATACTTTAAATTTAGTTGTTAATGATGCTTGTCAAATATCCTTTGAAACACTCGACTTTTTTGGCATCATGCAAGAACTATACAACTTTTTTTCATCCAGTACTAAACGTCTGTTCTAAAGAAAAATGTTGAAAACTGTAGGCTAAAACCTTTGTCCGATATAAGATGGGAGAGCCGTGTTGAGTCTTTAAAACCATTACGTTACGAAATATCGAATGTTGACGACGCTTTGTCGGAAATTTTTGATAGTGGTGGTACCGACAGTAATTTCGATCTGAAAACTAAACATCACCTTTACAGCATTTGCTATTGTTAAGTCATTCTTTTCGTTAACAGGATAATTTAGTTTCACAGCATCAACAAAATATCAAAAATTTAAATATTAATGAACTTCATATACCACATAGCAGATGATGACATTTGCTTAAAATTCTTCTTAAAAAAATGTTGTATCTTCATCATTCGTTATTTGTGAGATTTTAATAATCAATTCAGCTCATCCGTCAAATTATTATTTATTAGTTATTATCCGATTTTTTAAAATATGGTAAGTAATGAGTGCAAACATTGTCGAGTTTTTCCACGATTAGTTAGTAATTTTCGTAATTAGATACTTATAAATTGCATTTGAATTGCATTTTATGTAAAATAATCAAGAAAAAATTTTTTAAATGGACAGAATAAATAAAAAATTAAACGATCCTTAATCTCACAAATTCGTTTAATTGTTAAAAACGCAACCCGTTCAAAGAATTTCACATGATTATGGCGAAATTAATACTACACCGAAAGATTTATTGCTTTCTGGTAACTTAATTTTAAGTAGCGAAAAAAAAAATTGTTTTTAAAAAAGAACTACATTCAAAATTAGTTAAAACGTAACCGATTGTCTTTAGAACTCATATTACTATAATGAATACTTTCATTGTTTAGGTAAAAATCAAATACTTTATTAGCAAGAAAAATGACTAAGTATCACTTTTAGTTTTCTTCACATTTCTCATTTCCCGAAACTTTACTTCAACCTCCAACCTACTTTAACTTTAAATTAACAATTAAAATTTGATGATATATTTTTGTTTACTTATTACATTACTAATACCAAAAATAAAAATTAAAAATTGAAAATTATCTTTATATAAACAACTCCAAAACTCACCATATACTGAACTACCTACTTCATGATTTTCTAAAAGTGTGTCGAATTTTTTGAATTCTTCCAAATTTCTAATTGGAAAGTTTGGCGGATTTTTAAAAGCAACTGAGGATGGCTGATTTGTTGCTCTTACACTAACTTCAAATTCTGAAAGCGATGTAGTTTTGTAACAAATAGCAGTTCAAGTAGGTAACCACAAATCTGAACTTCGATAAGATACATATCTGTCACTAACACTTGTACCTAAAGGAGACGAGATCGGAACATTTGAATCTGACAGTTGTAATATCAGAACACAATCCTACACCTAATGCTGCTCTTAATTTCTGAGATCTTGCTTTTGATCTTCGATAAATTGTCTTTTACTAATCATTGCGTAAAAATGAATATACGATTTTTGACATTAAACTTACGTTTTATATTTTTAAGTAATGCAGATTTATTAAAATAATGCTCTATATGATTTCTAACCTAAAATCTAAGCGTGTCAGTAATAGTTGCTAATAATTACATCAAAGCTTTAAATGATAAACCTATAATGGAATATTAATCTTAGATTAGTGCACTATATGTAAAAGAATACCTAGATAAACTTACCAAGCTAAATACGTTTATGAAATTTAATAATAGAACACTATATGAAGGGGGCACCAGTTCGCGAAGCTTCACTTGCGTTATGGCCATGTTATGACTTGTTACAAGACGACACGAGCCGCACTCGGACTGGCGATCTACGCATGCGCTAAGGCGGTATAAGTAGGCGAGCAATATTTGCCACTTTTAACGGTACTTCCCAGCCTTTGCATTGTTAGGCATGAAACATTCTTACTCCGTTGCAATTGGTTGCAATATTGACTGCTTTATACTTGTATTTACGTTATTAAATTTGCACACATTAATTTGTGTTTATATATATATATATATATATATATGTATTTGTATTTACTTTTAATTTTGTCTTAGAGAACTGACAACTTACTAGTTTTTATTTAAAAAGGTTGCCCTTTTAAGTGTTTTATGTTTAGTATATTAATCACGGATTTATCTAGGAAAAATGTGTGCTTTTTTGATAATCTATAATATGTATTTTTAATTGATTCAATATATATTTTGAAATATTCTTTCAAAGTTATGCTTACAATATTCAACTGTACGCATCGTACAAACATTTCGAAAAAGAAAATGTAAATAGTTACTTCTAATTACTAAATGTGCATAGATAAAAATATTTCCATCATTTCCATAGAATTACACCACAGGAATCTATAGGTGTTATGTATATTGTTAACTAGATGGCGCCACCAGCGGCCACAAGAGTAGAGATGTTAGCGTCCGGCGCGTCCGGAGATGTGGCGTTGCTCGCTAGTGCTCATAAAACACTGTACATAAGATCCTTGTCTCTTAGTTATTACCATACAAAACAATAGGTATCTAAAGATGGACAATCACATAGTAGAAAATTATATTTGCTTAATCTGTGTGCGGTATATACTAATTCTATTGCAATGGTGTTTTTCTTAACGTAATATTCACTTCGTTTAGCGAAGTATGAATATTTTTGGTAGTAAAAATACGTTTACGTTGATATGCTGCCAAACGTTTTTAAAACGTTGAATATATATACGTTTATGTGATACTATGCTAATAACGTTTATTAAACGGTGAATATGTATATGTTTATGTTGTGCTATGCTATTAACGTTTAATAAACATTACATATACTTATACGTTACAATCTTACCATTTAGAGACTGTATCCGCATACTAGTTAAAAACGTTTACTCAACGTTGCGTTTTATACATTTATATGTAACAACTTCAAATAAACGTTTATTCAACGTTGATAAAATATATAGGTTAATGTATTATCATTCTACAACGTTGACATTGTCAACCATTTACGTTTATTTAACTATGGTAACGTTACATTAACGTTTTATAAACGATGGTGTGCTTACTGGGGAACAACTTATCAGGCTTACACAAATAATTTTAATTATTTGAGTGATTTTCGAAATTTGACAACAATACCAAAAGATAATTTAAAAATGTTTTGCTGTGAGTTAGAACAGAAACTATCTGATGAAAATGATAAAAACTGTAAAAAAGATGTCATAGGACTTGATCTTTACAAAGAAATTGAAATTATTATTCATTTTATTAACGTCTCAGAAGTATATTTACCTGAAACTGTCTTGGAATATATTTTAAAAAACGTTCTACATGGTACTTTTCCTAATTTAACCATAGCATTAAAAATCATGTTAACTTTGCCTGTCACCGTAGCAAGTGGAGAGCGCTCAATCTCAAAATTAAAGTTTATTAAAAACTACTTTCGCACAACCATGTCTTAAGAGCGGTTAAATAATTTCGCAATTATTTCCATAGAAAATGATTTGTGTGAATCATTAAATGTTAATGATGTTGTAAAAGATTTTGCAAATGCTAAAGCTATAAATGTTGATTTCTATTAATTCTTTTATGTTTTTTTTTGTTCTTACAATACTTCTTATGTAGTTGTCAGTTTCTTATGTAGATTGCTTTAATTTTAATATCTACAACACATATGTAGTAAGTTCATGTTGTATAAAAGTATGTATAATAAATTGCGTTGCTTTATCATTGTGTTTTTATCTTCTCGTCACTAGATGCTGGTATTGTAATTGTTTCAAATACATTGTAAATTTTTGTTTCACCAAAGGGCGGCAATTTTCCGCTTGCGCCCTGGTACGCTACACCTAAGGGTACACAGGGTTGCATTATTATGTATGCATACATATATTAATAGTGTGCTTTTAAATACATTAGGATTGTAATATTGCATCTCTTTATGTATATATGTTCACTTCATTGTACCTACGTATATGTATATTGCTATGCTACTGGTATTAAAAATATATTTTAAACTATACTCATTCTATGAAATTGTAACTCGGTGTGTAAATAAATAAATGTTGAATTTTATAGGGCTTGGAATCGTGTTTGACTTTTTAAATCGGACTGCATACGGACATAAAAACATACAAATCAATATAAAGGTTTTAAAAAACAAATTACATTAAACATAACCATTATTCCATTGAAATTGAGTGCTTGGTTCTTAGCAAGTTATTTTCCAGGTTTTCTAACAATATAACTGTATGTTACGGCAAGCTCTCACGTTTAAAAACTGTCAGCGATATTTGAACATTTGGACGATTGCGATTGATAAGTTATGGGGATCGTGGTCACTGAAAATAGTTAGGTATCAGTCATATCACAGACTACCAGACCGGCAACTAGATTCAGAAATTTATCCCAGAGTTTTTATCTTTGTCACTAGCACACAATTTCGTATTTATTCA
>JARFOC010003606.1:0-11366 GCA_031763485.1 Osmoderma eremita | reverse complement strand
ATATGTCTTGCAACTTGTACGATACTTGGTACATAATAAATATACAAATGTTTTAAGTCTTGTCTTTTGTGTATCTATTGGTAAATACATAACATACAGTAATAATGGATTGCCGTGGTAATGGTGACAGGGATATTTGATATGGTTGCGAGAGTAACGCGGGGAAGAAAAAGGATAAACAAATTGTAAACGTCAGAAAAAGTAAAGTTTATAGGCGTTCGACAAATCTCTGTTTGAGATTTATGTTACTATTATGATGTTTTTTTTTCTTTTCCCAAGTAAATGAAAGTACAAATATCTTAGAACGCAGCACGCGACCGATGCATGTCTTCGCAACAAGAGAGCAATACAGGAGGAGATGTATTAGTGCTAATATATGGATATAACATTGTTATAACATTATTTCTAGAAAGTAATTGTACTTGATACTGAACATAGTGAAATAAATACAAATAAAATCGGGCACTGCTGCCAATTAATGTTATTTATCTACAAATGTTAATTAAATCTTACCAGAATCTCCTTTTGGCCCCGGCTCGCCTAAATTTCCTTTTTGTCCTTTTGCAGCAGTGATTAGCCCGTCGCCAACAGGACCGGGCACACCAGTAGGACCCTTAAAAAATACGTGTGAAACACATACAATGTTTTTAATGATATAGTAAAGCATACTTGTGGGCCAGGCAGGCCTGATTCACCTGGTTCCCCTTTCGAGCCTTTGGCGCCAGGAGAACCATCTTTTCCGGACAATCCAGTTTCACCTTGTTCTCCGTTCGCTCCTTTAACTCCAGCAATACCGTCTTTTCCCTTGAAAATGATGTTAGCAAATATATTACTGAATACTGAATGAATTTAAAAAATATATATCATGATTGTAAGCGGTATAAGCAAAGGATGTCCGTTAAGGCATACTTTGGTTAAAGACATAGTAGCAATATTTTAGCATAGCGACTTATGTAGGTTTTTGTTGTTTGTACACTATTTATGTATGTACCAAGGAAATAACCAAATACGTTTACAATTTTTATTCCAGATGTATGTACATACATACAAAGTTTTTCTCCCAAGCCTAAGATTTATTATATTCATTGAAAATATTTTTATGTCATAATTAGAATTTTCTAAATATTGCGTATCAAGATACATATAATTATAATTGATATAGCGCTGTCGGGGAAGCGATCTATAAACGAGTTTGAAATTTCCGACAGTTGTTTACTATTATTTAGAATATTGCTGTAAGCTTGGTTGTAAAAATGGACTTAAATAGCCAATGTCACACTCATCGTCTAAATGAAAACAATTTATTGTGGAATTTATTATGGATTTTTCTCCTGTATTATTAATGTGTTGGAAGAATGTGTTTGTCATGATGGTGTAACGTTTTAAACTCCGCCGAACTATTTGCCTTAGTATCCCCGCATTTTCCTACTTACTTGTATTAGGGCAACAGCTTGCGACATCCCAATTTATATGCATTCAATGTTACTAGCATTCTTCACGCGCAAACTACGTTTCGGCAAACAACTATGATCACGCGATAGCACCCCTGCGAACGCTACCCCGCGCGCGTCGATCGAGATCGATGATTGATTGGCTAAGGAAGTTCGACCCGAAGGGCGACCGAGATTGTGAGCGACTGTTGTTGAGTGACCACTGTTAAGACCGGTGTCCGCTTCAAGTGTAGACACCATTGAATATGTGTGAAGAGTCAGCAGAATTTGCCGTAGGGCATGTAACGAGTAAGTTCGAGTCCGTGGGGGATCGATTTATTAAACCCTGGAAATATTTTCGGGATACTGGGAGTTGCTGTTCTGAGAAGTTCTGAAACCCAAGGGCGATTTCCCGTTTTCTACCCGCACCATTCGAACCAGCCGAGCACCGAAGCTGTGGCAATTGCTGAGGCTGGAGACACACCGACTTCAGACAGATAAGTGGTGCCCTCTTTTGTTTTATACGCGTACGTCGCCATGCTCGCGAAATACCTCGACAGCTTGTGAATCAGATGCAGATTTTCTTTACGACGCCCCATATCTACGTACAGCGCAATGCAATATAAAACGTGCATAAGCAAGCGATGTACCGTACGTGTAAGATTTTGTAATTAAATGTAACGTTTTGGACTAGTTCTTGTTATAATTTTCAGTAATATTTTAATAATCTAGATATTTCGTTATATTAGTGTAACCTTGACGGTGCCGCGTGAGGCATTTTAATTACCATTCAGGTTGAATAGTTATATATTTTAACATCTTCCACTTGATAGCTACCCTTTTAAGTGATTTTATTGATGTGTATGGTAGGTGTGAGTTTGAAAACGAGGTAAGGCGGGAAATTATTGTTGATTTTGTTCCGTTCGACAGCAGCCTCATTGACCCCGGCATGTAATGTATTCCCCTGAAACTTGACTGTATCCGGGTTCAACAGAGGTGCAAATTCGAATAATGTGTGTGACAGATGTCCATCATAGTAGGCGGACGTTACGATATTACATTCGATACGTATTATAACTACCTTACTAATTTGCACTGGAAGATCCGATTCGTGACGTTTCTGAGAAGCCAACAATCGTTTACTAAATGCGAGCATGTGACCAATAGAGTCATGTGGCCGAAAATCTATTTCAAAATCACTATTGATATCACATCGAAGTGAATTGTTGTTGAGTTTTATTGATAATTTGTTATTGTGTGGTATTTCACTTTTTGGTGGATTCGAATGATTTTGTATATACCTCTCCAAATCGCTAATTTCATAAACCCCATCGAGTATAACTAATACCTGATCGTTACAATAGAACTTGGTGTTTCCTGCATAAATATTCGGAATAGTATTATAGGGATGTAGTCCAACAAAACCAATGGCATATTCGTAATGCTATCTGACTTGGACTTCTGAGCATGCGAATAAACTAGAAATCGACATCTATAGAAAAGAAACTAGTACTAGGAGGTTCATAACGGCTGATTTAAACCACTGCACGCAACAAGAAATAGCTACGGTCAATTTGTTAATTAATGGATTATTAAAATTCCCATTGAATAGGAGTAAATGCATTAAAGAACTTAAATACGTTAAGGGTATAGCGATCTACAATGGTTTCTCTTCCACCGATGTCGAAAGAACGCTCAAGAAATACCAATATAAACAATTCCTGATAAATTCTACAACCTTAGTGTCAGTAGAACGGCGAGAAAAGAAATTTGTTAAATTACCGTTTCATAAAATCATAAAAGGAATACACAGTGTGTCTAAAAGTCAAAATTTGGCAGTCGCGTTCACTCCTCGTAATACGTAACCTTCTGGGAAACCCTAAGGACATATGTTCTCAAAAACAGAAGTCGGGAATTTATGAGATTTCATGCGCCGACTGTGATAAGGTTTATATTGGGCAGACAAGAAGAGCTATAGAAACGCGGTTTAAAGAACATATGGCCCGTTACCGTTATAATAGATCAGAAGAATCGAGTGTTTGAAACGGATCATCGAATCACTTCCGATAGTTTGAAATTACCAAGGAACGTAAATTCGCCGATAAAACGATATATATTAAAAAACGATCGAACTCACTAAATCGCGAAAAATGAATTTTAGAATATTCTAGCTTAATGAATATTTTTTACCGCGAGAAAGAAAAGGGGCATCCGGTATATTTTCCTTAAATGCGAGCAAACAGATGTTACACACCCTACGCACGTAAACAAGTAAAACAACTAGCTGCTATTCAGGTTAGTCCGACTTTTTCGGAAATATTAGGATAAGTGTGTTGAGAATAAATAGAGATAGATGTAAATATCCCTTGTTTAAACGTGCATGTTAGATATAACTTTCGTTATTCTGGAAATGGTTGACAATGAGAGCCGACGTGCTCTTGAAACATATATCCCGAAT
This sequence comes from Osmoderma eremita, assembly GCA_031763485.1. NCBI lineage: Eukaryota > Metazoa > Arthropoda > Insecta > Coleoptera > Scarabaeidae > Osmoderma > Osmoderma eremita. Next base: position 7,478 of record JARFOC010003606.1, on the reverse strand, counting down.
TTTATTAAATCAATTTGTGTGTGTGGATTTTCCGATACTGCGTATTATTAGTTTCCTTTTTGTCTTCAAAATTTGTTTTTAACATTCCTTCGTTAACACACTTTCAGGAGAAGCATATTTGTATAATTAGTCAAAGGTTATAGAGGTAAAGATTGGAAAAGTAGCGAGTGAATCGACTCTAAGGCTATTTATAGTCTCGACTCTTAGGAATAGGAGCTTAACGGCGACCATGTTAATTAAATCTGTCAGCTCAGTTGCATTTAATTGACAGCGATTTAGAAAGGCAAAGTATTTTGGTAGATTATATAGTATATTCTTCGATTTTGCTATTGAATTATGAGTCGAGATGGATATTGCATTAGTAAGTTTTGTTGCAATAATAAGTTTAATAATCTGAATGTCGTCTTTTCCAACTTACCAAGAAATCCTATGTTATAAGTTAAATTTCGAACAACTGAACTGATACCTATACCCTATAACTACACTTATGTAAATACAGACTTCACACTCCAAGTGGATTTGGGGCACTCAAGTTAGAGCCTTCACGATTCGTTTCTTGGGGTGAATGAGTCCCCTTTCCTCTAATTCAGGGAGGTACAGGCTCACTCACCATATGCGGGTACGGGAGCACTTACCATACGTGGGTACGGGACCACTTATCATACGCGGGTACGGGACCACTTACTATGTGCGGGTACTGCACCACTTTCAAGAAGCTCGCCAATGTATCTTTTATCGAGGGAGCTTTGACCTATTTTCAAGGTCAGTCTGTAGCAAGCAAGGATTGCTTATCATGTTCCATTGCTTGCGGCCAAAATGCATGGTGTGTACGGGTGATGTATAAATTTATTTGGAACTGTGGAAGTGCTGTAGTGAAAATGCAGAAACGCTCAAAGCAAGTAAAAATGAGTGATAAGATAATCGAAAACGTCGGTCTTGTACTGCAACGGTTACATGAAACGAATGGTAGACTGACAGATATGGACCGAGATTTAATTAAATGCATCCCCATGTATATATTGAAGACACGAATAGATCCTAAATGTTTGGAGGGTATATGGGATTATCTACCTCGAGAAAAACAAATCAATTTAGAGTCATACAGACCATGTTACCGACACTATAATTTATAGAGTCAGTCCACACACATCGACAATCCAGCACCAGCCAAAAATCGTTGCTTAAGATGTAAAAGTTCAAAAGAGTTTTTCGACAAATTTCGATTTGTAGTAGGAAAATTGAATTGGGAATAACTGTACTACTAATATCAGTAAATAAAAAAATTTAAATGTATGTCTGTGGTCTGTCCCTCTTCTGCGAACCACTACGATTAAGTTACGGTGTCATGCTACGCCATTGGCCCCCGAGTCACGCGGCCGGGCTTCAGAGAATGATAATGCTGCCCGGCGCGCGACGCCGAAGAACGAGAATTTATTGGCTAAGTGCGCATCCCCTTGGGAAAGTACCGTTGGTTTTCCCGCAATTAAGTAACAGATCTCGGCAAGCGAAGATAATGTTAGACGTCGCACGCTGGGAGATTTGCACCACACAGAACATCACTTGAATAACAGTGTTATTCAAGTGGTATTCTGTGTGGTGCAAATCTCCCAGAGTGCGACGTCTTACATTGTCTTCCTCCGTAGATTCTGCTGAGGATACGTATCCAGGAGTTCTTCACTCATCGAGGTGGTAAGGGTATTTGTTATTTTTACTTTGTCATATATTTTGTTCTGAATTATCGATGTTATCGTATATGTACCGAACTTGTATTTGCTTTAACGTATTTCCCGTGATATATATACTCTGTTTATTTAATTTCGGCTTTTATTTCGTCAATAGTACTTACTTCTTTCAACAACTGGCTCTTTTCCGTGCTTATGAGCCTAAGCCCAGTACTGTGGAACGTTTTAAATGCCGCCGAACTACTCCTTATGCCATCTACCGTCACTTTCGCCTATTTTACACGCACATATTTTACACGCAGCGCTCTCGTTACTATTATCTATGGTACAATTGGCGTCTTCGGATCCCTATTGGTTACCGAATCATCCGATCGCGTTTAGGCGAATAAGATCGTACGAGATCCAGAATCGATTCAGCACATGAGCTGTTACATTTTCCCCCGAAATTAAGATTGTTGGGTCAGCAGTGTGTGAGTACAGACGTGCATTTTTAAGTGAGAGGTCCGCTAAGGCGTTACCCGCCGTGGATGTGTGTGGAAGTCGCAGCATAATTGCCGTGGTGCATTTGAGTGACGCCGGATCAAATCTGGGATTTATAAATTGCTGCTTTCCCGAAGGAGTTTTGAAACTCATAGGGTTTGGCCCGTATATTTCATCACAGCATCCCAAGCAGGCCACCTATGTAGCAACCAGGAACTCTATCTTTGTAGTCGATGAAAGCTAAGTACTCTCACAATATCTCCTTAAACCTTTCGCCGTGAGCTCACCGATATTCCGTCACGCGAAACTCGACTCGACGCAAGAACCACACCCTGACCGCCATTTTTTTAATACTGTATATTTTATTATATTGACTTACACTATTACGTTGAAGATGCATTAGTAATGAATATTCTTCGGATGTCAACCGTCAGTTATAGAATTAAAGTCAGTGCGCACATATTTTATTTGATGTCATACCTCAACAGAATCAGATTTGCCGAATTGTTTAAGTTAACTTCCGCACCGTAAACACTTAGTTCACGTGTTCTTGTCAACCTAGCTATTTATACCGAATCCAATATTATCAGTAAATTGTGAACACGTCCATTGACCCTTCAGGCAATAAGACGCATTACTTGTTTAGTTATTGGTTTCTTTTCCTTTCAATTATTGTAATTGCGTTGAATGACGGATAGTTACCAGAACTGTATAATTACTTGTAAAGATGTTCGGATCCGATATTCTATATTTTTTTGCGCTTGTAAATTCATGTAACTCGTACTGACGCGTTTAGAAGTTATTTGGCAAAACTATAGGCCCGGTAATTATGTACAGTCCGCACCAATAGTGCTTACCTATGTAGGAACTTGATTTCCGCGACTCTGTCATACCCACAGTAGCGACGCATTGTTATTTTAAGAATTTAATGGTGTAAACTGTTTATTTTGTCAACTATGGAAACATTCCATAATTTCACTTAGTTAAGGTATTAGAAAGACTTTGTCTGAGGATTGTATATTTATATTTGAAACTGTTGAATGCTCTGTTTTTGTGTGTTGTATTACCAAATTATTACCCCCTCCCCCTTACATCCTGCTGTTTTCCAATTTATGAGCTAAATCCATTACTGAAGAAAAATCGGTGGCGCCATCCCTAGACCGTTTGAACTTGATGAAGTTACCCACCCCATCTATACTTTGCTAGCCGTAAGAAGTCGAAGTATTCTGTTAAGAACCAACAACAGGCGCCGCTGGCTTATTTCTTTTGGTCTAAGTAAGCCCGTATCAACTGATGATAGCTCGGTGGCGCCTTCCCTATACCGTATTGATCAGATGAAGTACCCACACCATCTCCCCGCAAAGCTTGCCGTAAGCCAGCACTTCTGGACGACAATCTGAAGTAAGGAGCGCACTTTGAACGACGAAATATTCTGATAAGGAGCAGAATTGGCGCCGTAGGTTTATTTGTTTTCTCGGCCTCATCACCGAGTTCGTTTATTGTGAAATAAGTAGGCCTGGCAAATTTACCGCCTATTATGAACTGATTCTGGGACATGCATAATTTGTTTAACCTTTTGTACTCCGCGATTTTGATTTCAACTATTTCATTGTATTTAAAAAATTCCACCAGATATTTTAACGTGTCTGGTATTGGTACGCTGAGAGAAAGTGAACAAACGTAGAACGATACTAAAATTTCCCCTTTGTTTGGCTAGATGTAACTTTATAACAAACTCCAACGAGTTCTTAACTTCTAAGCTTTTAACTTTATACTGCAAATTTTTGTACTCGTTCACTAGCCATTTGGACAAGTTGTACGTTGGTGAGTCAATACCCGCGACAATTGGCCTCATTGAATCACCCGGTTTGTGTATTTTCCGGAGACAGTACATTTTTGCTACAATGGGGTTAGAGTGCTTAATTTGAAATTTAGTGCTCGTGGTTACTAACCTAGGACAGTTTTTAATCGCGTTCCTCGTATTTCTTACCATTTACGGTAACGGCTTTTTTGTCTGCGCTCCATAAGGGCCTGTGGCCTAGCATTTTGTTAACCCTATTGTAATATTCCGGTTTGTCCAAGATGACTATTTTATTTCCCTTATCCGCCATAAGATAAAAGCAATTTTTGTTTCTTAGACCTTTAACAACCTTGAAATCATCATTCTTTTTGTTTTTGTCTGGGTTTACCATGTTTTTGGAGAATTTAATTTCACATGCGTTCCTCATATAATCTTTTGTTGTGGTATCAACGCAGTTATTTATATAACCACGTGATTACTCATATTTATTTATATATTTTGTTGTTTATGTCAAGATTGTGTATTATTTTGCTCATTAGTCATATTTTACCTGGTCATGGACCAACATAACCTGTAAATCTATCAACATATTGCTGTTTTATTCCGTATATGTATATCGTCAATCGATCAAACAACTCGATTGACGATTGTTGTGTTTATTTATGCATATTTTACCGTGATATGTTCGGCATAATGTTTGAGATACCTAACGTGTCACACGCCGACACATTTGTAAATTGATCTTGACGAATTTCGGACAATATACAACTATTAGTTTATTGTCAACCGTGACCTTTTATATTCGTCGAATCACCCTTACTTTCTACCCAACTCGCTGATGGACCGGAGTCCAGTATTCTAAGAAAGTAAGTACCACCGTAATTTTTAGGATGAAATTCTCAAATGAGCAAATTGGTGCCTATTGGTGCCATAGGTTTTTTGTTTCTTTAAAGAATTACTAATTCTTTTTTGAAACGAGAACCTAACAGGGTAACGCCACGTTTAGCTTTTGCGCGAATGTATACGCACCTTATACTATCTTATTAAATGAATATAAAGTTAAATTTGGTTACGGTTTGGGGTAAATTATTTTGTAATGTAATAATGGACGTTAATAAGTATACTTACAGGTAAACCGAGGCGTCCAGTGAGATTAACATTTAGTTGTTTCAATAACTCATCATTTACGTCTAATTTTCCAGGAGGCCCAGAAACTCCAGGCGGCCCTTGATTTCCTTCTTCTCCCGGTTCGCCTTTTGACCCTACCGTACCTTTAGCGCCCTAGAAATGTGGAACGTGTAATTCCGATACAGTTTTTGACATAAGATCAAACTTACTTAATTTAACACTTAACACAAAAATGAAAACAGTGGATTCACATCTGATGATTTTGGAATTTGGACCATGATATATTCTACAGTGTGTATATAAGTTATTAAAAATTGTTTGAATTTAGCCCGCCAATTTTTAAGTCGGAACGTACGCGTTCCTAAAACATATTGTTTTTGTTTGATTTTCTGTTTTAATTTTCGTGTGTTTATTTGTTCGGCTTGTTTATTTTCAAAAATGCTTCTGCTCTTGCCAAATTTTTATTGCCGCATATTTTTGATTGGTAAGCGAGAAAATAGTCTCATACACACGTAGAAATATAATCAATACCCGCTTATATATGTGGGATTATTCATAACAAAATTGCCATCAATAATTTCAGAAATAATTTCCCGATTTACGATTCACATATGATTGTTTTGTACATGTTCATTGTATATTACAGAGACTTCGTGGAACAGGAAATGTTTCCAGACGAAAATCTTCTGGTCGCCCTACTGCTGAGGAAGCTATTGCAGATATTCATCAAACAATGGATGTGAGTCTAATACAATCATTACCATGTTTATCAGCCCATACAAAGGTATCGTTTTGTACCTGCCGGAAGTCTTGTAAGAAAATTCTGCATTTCCATCTATACAAGATAATAGATGATTCACGAACTGCTGCTTCATGATTTTCCTCATCGTATTGGGTATTGTGAATGGTTTCATGAATTTTTAAACAATGACGATGTGTTCGATGCCACTTTTGGAAATGTAAACTCACAAAACAATAGAATTTAGCACCCACTTCAAAAAATATAGTAAGCCGTAAGGTCAAAGACCTTTCAATCATTTATATACACAATGTATATTACAATTCAAAGATAATATTCCGAAAGACCTCTGGAGGCCGATTTTCAAATTGTTTTGATTTAATAAAAAATAGACTCTTTACTAACTGTTGCTAACTGTTGATACTAACAATAACAGAAATACAGATATTTCAATCAAAAATTTCTATTAATAAATTTGGTTTAAAAGGAAAACACTTAATTTTTATATTTAAGGTTTACATTGAGATATTACTTAAATTAAAGCAAAAAGAATTATCTTACCTTTTCGCCCCTTGATCCTGTAGTTCCATTCTCGCCTTTTAGTCCAGGTTTCCCCAAATTTCCTTTAATTCCTGGTAAACCAGGCAGTCCAGATGAACCCTAATTTTAGCAACCGATTAGTTAATTTGTACATCTCTAGTTAAATTATAAATTAGGTTAATTTTATAAATCACTGTAAGCTTAAACAATTACAGAAGTACAATCAATATATCAAAAAATATATAAATATATATATACTTATAGGATCACATAACACAGACGCTGTCAACGTCCAGATAGCTCTCTTTCGAGCTACTACCCCGCATCAGTGTACGACGGAGAAGTGCCTGCTTCTCGTTCAGTATGCCTATCATGAACTTCACGTCAAATTGTGACATTGGTAAATTAAGAGAAATAGCACCCAGCAGAGCATTCATGGTATGATTTCACGGCGGCAGCAAAGCTCTCAACCGTAGAAATCTGTGTTAGCGTGCGATCCTTACCGGCGCTTTGGATGTTACAAATCTCAGAAGGATTTCTGCCAATATCTGACACGTGAGGAAGTATCAAGTAGTATAGTACGCATAAGCATCTGAGCTTAAATAAATTTTATATATTTTTTTATTTCGACATTTATGTTTTCCTTTTGGTCATAAGTGAATGAAAATGTACAATGAAAATGATTATGGTAACTTTGCGTAGTGGAATATTACAGTATCTTTACATATTATAAAAAAGAAACAAAAGGGATGGTTGATTTGGCATTAAAGAAGATATTCGCATTTTCTTTTGGATTTTGAGGAAGTGAGAACCTATAATCTCGAGTTTTTCAGCAATAACATGTAGTGTTGAAATATGAAGTTTGAGAATTTGAGAAAAGACCTTATATGTGCAAATTAGCCGTTAATAGTAAGACATCAGGAAATACTGTATCAAGCAAACCAAGCATCAAGAATATCTGATTACTTGAGGGTGTAATGGAACGGTAAAATTCAAAATATTTTTTATTTAAATAGAATAGGGTAGTGCAGTTTGGAAAGTTTATATTGATGTGGTTAAATTATCCTTTATTATTATAAAAAGGAGTTGTGTGGACTGGACGAAGAAC